>PVIH01009547.1:0-81555 GCA_004025045.1 Sigmodon hispidus
GTGTTAGTGCACATCTGTGATCAACCCATGCATGTCAAGATGGACGTGTTAGTGCACATCTGTAATCCACCCATGTCAAGATGGACGTGTTAGTGCACATCTGTGATCAACCCATGCATGTCAAGATGGACGTGTTAGTGCACATCTGTAATCCACCCATGTCAAGATGGACGTGTTAGTGCACATCTGTGATCCACCCATGTCAAGATGGATGTTAGTGCATATCTGTAATCCACCCATGTCAAGATGGACGTGTTAGTGCACATCTGTGATCCACCCATGTCAAGATGGATGTTAGTGCATATCTGTAATCCACCCATGTCAAGATGGATGTTAGTGCACATCTGTGATCCACCCATGTCAAGATGGATGTTAGTGCACATCTGTGATCAACCCATGTCAAGATGGATGTTAGTGCATATCTGTAATCCACCCATGTCAAGATGGACGTGTTAGTGCACATCTGTGATCCACCCATGTCAAGATGGATGTTAGTGCACATCTGTGATCAACCCATGTCAAGATGGATGTTAGTGCATATCTGTAATCCACCCATGTCAAGATGGACGTGTTAGTGCACATCTGTAATCCACCCATGTCAAGATGGACGTGTTAGTGCACATCTGTAATTCCAGCACTTTCTTCAGTGATGGGAAGTACAGACAGGAAAACTCCCGAGGCTTGAGGGCCAGATAGCCTGGTGTACACAGGAGCAAATTAGAAACTCTGTCTCAAACAACATGGATGGTAAAAACTGACACCCAGGATTATCTGTCTCACACAAACACACACACACACACACACACACACACACACACACACACACTTATGTATATTTATGCTGCACTCCCACACATGAACATGCACACCCAGAAATACACATACACCACCTTGCACACATGAAAGATATAAAAATAATTATGATAGGGCTGAAGAGATGGCACTTGCTGCTCTTGCTGGGGGGTTGTTTTTGGTTCTTAGCACCCATATGGCAGCTCACAACCATCTATAACTCCAGTCCCAGGAGACCCTATGTCCTCTCTGAGGGTCCCAAGCATGCCTGTAGTACACAGATATACATGTGCGCAAACACTCATACACAACAAAGGTGATTATAATAATAGAAGGTGATGCTAAAGCTACAGTTCAGTAAGAGAGCACTGGGTGAGGCCCCGAGTTTACTCCTCAATGTGGAAGAAAAAATGAAATTAATAATTTGTGGATAATACAGTTACATAGGGGACAGTATAATCCCATTAAAAACATTACACAGGCCTGGGAGATGGTTCAGCTGATGAAGCGCTTGCAATGCGAGCCTGAGAAGCTGAGTTCAGTTCCTGGAGCCCGTGTGGAGGTGGGGAACAAGAACACTCCAGACAGGTCCACTGACCTGACCTCCACACACACATCACGCACACACCATGCGCACACATTACACAAACAACGTTTGAATTAAAAGAAGAAAGAACTGTGAAATTGCTCATATAAAAAGCATGGCCAACTGTAAAGAGCTGTTGCCATTGGTAGTGTTTACATGGATGGAAACTGGAATGCTTCTCTGCTATTTCGTCTTTTCCTGTTGTTGAAAACAGAAAATAACAGGTAACAAATATAACAGAAATGTAAGAGAGGTCTGTTAAATATGTATGGAATCTTGCAAGGCATGGAAAAGACCAACACACTCCATACTGTGCTCTCAGGAAAGCTGGAGATTAGTCCCCAGCCAGTTAATGGGGGCTGGTGGGAGGGTTCAGAAAAGGGGAAGATGTTTGCAGCAAGCCTGGGGTGCCCCTTGCCCCCCCCCAAAACACACAGGATAGAAGGAGACACCAGGTCCCCACAGTGGTCCTCTGACCTCCACACATGTGTTGTGGTATGCCCATTGTCCCACCTCACAAATAAAGTAATACTTTTTTAAAACAATAAAGTAGTACTACATTCCAACAATAGATTGAACCAATTTGATTTTAAAAATCAGTAAAATTTATCTTCAAAATTTCTGCAAACAAACAAAAAAAAAATATTTGTTGTAAAAGGTTCTGGTCCAGACTTTCCAGGCCTGGACCAGAGGTTTAGTCTCACTCTCGGCCCCATTTAGCCTCAAATAATCACACACAGGCTTATATTAATTTTCTGTATGCTGATTGACCTAGGGCCCAGGCATATAATTTGCTAGTGCTTGCTCTCAATCTAACCCATCTTGTTCAGCCGTGTGGCTCAGTACCTTTTCTCAGAGCATCATTTACTCTGCATCTTCTGGCAGCTCTGGTGACTCTGGCATCTGAGTCTGCTCTGAGATGTTCCTGAGTTTTCTTAGCCTGGTAGCCCCGCCCACACTTCCTGTTTGCCTTTGGCCAATCAGTTTTTTAATAAACCCATAGGTGGGACAAATATTTACATTACCAGCATAATTCCAGTACAAATGTTCATGGGAACAGACAATATCCAAGGAACGGTACAGGGCTTGGAATGTGGCTCAGTGACAGAAGTTGTCTAGAAATAGGTTGGGCCCTGGGTTCCATCCTGTGTGTGTGTGTGTGTCTGTCTCTCTGTGTCTGTTGCCTGCAGAGGCCAAAAGAGGGTGTTGGATTGTCTGAAACTGGAGTTCCAGGTGGGTAAGCCACCATATGGGTGCTGGGATCACAATCATAAGAGCAGCCAGTGTTCTTAACTACCAAACTATCTCTCCAGGCCCCTGGTGATGGCTCTCAATACAATATCAAAGATTTACTAAGTAAGCATTATAACCAATGATATAACTATATTAAATGATGTGGTAATGAATTATGATAAGCAAGATTTAGACTACGCAGCAAACTAGACTAGAGTGCTGTGTGTATGGAGTGCAAATTGATCTCCCCTGGGGCTTGTTCTCAGTCTGTCCTCAAACCATACCTTTGTTCTGACATCAGGAATCTAGAAATCTTTATCTTCAACAAGCAGACACACTGTTGGCTTCAGTGTTGCCCCTGGTGGAGGTAAATTGGGAACAAGTGAGATGTGCAATCTTTGAAAAGACTGATGGGTATTGATGTGTTCACTTTACAAGAGTAAAGTTCAGAATAGTTTGTGTGTGCACATTCCATGGAGGGTGTGTATGTATGTGTGTGTGTGTGTGTGTGTGTGTGTGTGTGTGTAGATCAGAAGACAGCTTGTAGATCTTGGTTCTCTCCTTCCATCATGAGGTCTCAAGGATCTCAAACACCCATATTCTCTGGTCTCACCATGTAGCCCAACTTAGTTTGGAACTGGTGAGCCTCCTGCATCAGCAAACCAAGCACTCATGTGCTGGGATGACACCCATCACACCCAGCTTTACACTGCTCTTGCAAAGGACCTGAGTTCAGGTCTCCTGTCTGGCAACTCACAACCAACTATAACTGTAGCTCCAAAGAATCTGATGCCATCTTCTGGCCTCCACAGGCACTGCAGTTACTTGCACATACCCACACATAAACACATGATTAAAAAATAAGATATTTTTAAAGATAGTTACAAAGCAAATGTTTAATGTGGTTTATAAGATCACATTGTGTGTATGTGTGGACACACATGCATATACACACATACACACAAATGGTATCTGAATGTTAGTGCCCATTCCTGTATGCCTATGAAATTGGAAGTGCCAATTTTGATCATTTCTATGTTTTTTTTTTAAATTTCTGTATTTATTTGGGTCTCTGAGCATGAACCCAAAGCTTTATGTATGTTTCTCACTGAACTACATTCCCAGGCCTTGTTTGATTCATAAGAAGCACAATCTTTTTTATTTCAAAAAAGATAAAAATACAGACATATGTAGATTAATGCTCTCCACTTTTATTCTGAAGCTTCCAAGCCCATCTGAGGGCCTGCATTGTGCTACTCTGCTGCCCACACAGGCCCAATTAGCCATACAGAGGCCTCAGCTGTGTGTCCCCAGGCACTACTAACCACACTCATCCCTGGACCACAGCAGAGGCCCAGAAGTCAGACAGGGACCCAGGGGTGACTGAAGGACGCAGCTTCCCAGGATCCCTAGTGACATGTTGCCTAGACAGGGAGCATCAGAGCACACTCTGGCTGGAGGAGTAGCTGGAGAAGGAACAAACAAAACGCCAGAGGAAGAAGGGCAGCCGGAAGCCCCTGTATTGTGGCAGTGTCCCGGGTGGCTCAGGAAGGATGCTGGGTGGAGGCAGGAGTGAGGGAAAGAGGGGAAATCTTTAGTGTGCTGGGGAAATGCAGTCAGTCCCAGAGCTTCCACCATGCTAGGCAAGAGCTACAGGTTGACATTGCACCTTTGGCTCCTAGATTCTGTGGAGAGTCAGTCTATTGTCCCTGAATGTCAGAGCCCAGAGGGTCTTTAGTCTGTACTGAAAATTCTGTTTTCTCTGGGCGTGGTGGCACATGCCTTTAATCCCAGCACTTGGGGCAGAACAGCCTGGTTTACAGAGTAAATTCTACATTAGAAAGGATTATACAGTGAGACCCTGTCTCAAAACAGGAAGTCAGTTCACCAATTAATACAGTCACTGTGTGGCTGGTATTTGGAGAGTGTCTGAAGAGCTGTATTTTAAAAAGAAAATTCTGCTTTGGACCAAGTGCCACTGAGTTTTTGTTTATTTAAGTGTATTCATCATAAAGGGAATCTCATTCATTGTTAGAATGGAGTCCAATAAAAATTCCTGTGGAAAATGGTAAATACACAAGTGAAATAAATACAAAATGGAGAGAAAAAAAGAGCAGTTTTGCACATTATGTCCAGCAGAAAGCTATGAGCTGAGTACCTGTTCTCTCTCTCTCTCTCTCTCTCTCTCTCTCTCTCTCTCTCTCTCTGGCTTAAAATAGGCAAATTTTGGAAAGCTTAATTTAATTGTTTTTATATCTTTTTATTTATTTAATTTAAATTATTTGCATATTTCTTTTTCCTGTGATGGGAATCAGGTGTGGAGCTTCACACGTGCTAAGGCAGGGCTGGCTGCAGAGGCAACACCCCAGAATTTATGTATTGTCTATTACTTTTAATCTTAAGGTAGGATCTCACAAAGTTTTCCAAGCTAGCCTTGATATCTCTTGCCCTGCCTTCCCTTCTTCCCCATCTCTCTTCAGCTAAGACGGGCTTTATGGTCTTCCTGTCTCAGCCTTCCAAGTAGCTAGGATTCCAGGCCTGCAGCACCAAACCCAGCCAGGAATTCGGTCCTAAAAGCGTGCTAGCCCAGAACCTTTACACTTCAGCATAGCATGAATACACGGCCCAGCGATTCACCTATGGTGAGGACAGCCACCCACAGTTGATGGGGAAGAAGTAACATGTGTGAAAGGAGGCGTACCTTACTTCATATGTGTCTGTCCTCAGTTCCCCTGCTCCTAAACCACAGCTGCTGCTCGAAGTTATGTCCCCTGCAGAGTGAACTGCTTGGCAATGATCTGGACTCTGAGCCCTCCCGTGTGCCTTGCCCACAGGCCTTCGAGGATATCTACCTGGAGGAGCGAAAGACCATCAAGGTTCTGCTGGAATATGCCGACAAGATGTTTACCTATGTCTTTGTGTTAGAAATGTTGCTCAAGTGGGTGGCCTATGGCTTCAAGAAGTACTTCACCAATGCCTGGTGCTGGCTGGATTTCCTCATTGTGGATGTGAGTGGGTATATGAAGGGGACCCAAGAGGCGGGGCTTGTGGCTGTGCAAGGGATGGGACAACAGGGCCAGGCAGAATCGCTGTGCAGAAGTGGGGATGCTCAGCTGTGTTGTGTGGCCGGTGAACAGAATGAAGACAAGTGTCTAAAGCCTTCCTCAGTCAGGAGGAAGAGGGCAACTGAGAGCAGAGACTTACCTCAGATCAGGATCAGTAGGAGACAGTCGGAGAGCAGAGATCTGTTCAGGCAAGGTCCTGAGCCGGAAGCAGCAGTGTGGGACATGCTGTCTGTCAGAGGGAAGAGGTGAACAGACACACCTCCGTGGTAACGTCCTCCCCAAGGATGGACCACACTGACTCAGGACCCCTAGAAGGAGAACCAGCAGAGAGCCTCCATGCTGACTTGGATTATGGGAGGATGTCAGATAGACACAGGTGCAGAAACCACTGGGAGATTGAGATGAGCATCTTATGTGAATGGGAGGAAGCATGAACTGAGACTACATGGACTATTGGACCACTGGGAGACCTTGTCTGCCCAGGGTATGTCCTGGGACAGCAAGTACAAGGAATAAGCATGTTCTCTGAGCTCTCAGTTGGTAGATGGAACGGGAAGCCCCTTCCCTGAGCTTCCTGAACTCCAGGGCACTTCAGGATGAGTTTAGACCAGTTGGGTCACGTTGGGGAATAGGCAGAGCTGGGGAGAGACAATGATCAGGGTGAGGAGCAGTCCTGAATCTACTTTCAGTGAAGGAAGAGGGACTTGGGAGCCCAGGTATATGTGCATCCTTGGAAAGGGGGTTTTCAGAACCCTGGTGTGTGTGTGCATCTTTGGGAAGCAGGGCCCAGGAACCTAAGTATGTGTGTGTCCCTGGGATGGATGCTACGGGAGAGAGTGGACATCAGAATCTGCAGCTACTTTCCAAAAAGTATGGATTTGTTGGTGGCTCCTGGGCTTAGCAATGGGGTTTG
Organism: Sigmodon hispidus; assembly: GCA_004025045.1. NCBI lineage: Eukaryota > Metazoa > Chordata > Mammalia > Rodentia > Cricetidae > Sigmodon > Sigmodon hispidus. The sequence goes on from PVIH01009547.1 coordinate 6,590, forward strand.
CATACTAAAGGGGTTGACTTGTTAGTAGAGAAGAGCCTCAGACCCATACTAATTCCTCACACCTGACTCAGAGGCAGAGAAGGGGATAGTATTCCTTGTCAAGGTCTAGCTGAGGCCACCACCAAGGCAAGGTGTGATGGAGAATAGAGAGAGACCCGAGGCCTTGGGTGTCCAGTCTAAACTTTTTCTATTATTCCAAGCAGCCAAGAGAGTGCTGAAAGTGTGATGATAGACTGGGTGTCGCCTGGCCTCAGGTGGTCCCAGGTCTCACGTAGTCCCAGGCCCACATTCTAGGACTCCATAGATTGGGAAGTCTTAGCCCACCTAGAGGCAAAGTGACAGCAAAACAATAAATTAAATAGAAATAAGCTTCTTGGAGCTGGTGAGATGGCTCAGTGGGCAGAGGCCCCTGCTGCCAAGCCTGATGACCTGAGAGCAATCCCCTATATGATGGAAGAGCTAACTCTTAGAAGCTGTCTTCCAATCACTAAACATGACCATCACACACGCGCACGCGCACACACACACACACACACACATACATACAAACACACACATACACACACAAACACACACACACAAACACATACACGCACACACAAACACACACACACTAAATAAGTAAATGTACAAGATGTTCTTAAATAAATGAATAAACACATTAGCTGGGTATGAGAGTACAGCATATAACTCCAGGACTCAGGAGACTGAGGCAGTAGGATTTCTATGAGTTCCAGGTCAGCCAAGGCTATTAACAAACCTTGGCTCAAAAGAAAAGAGAGAGAGAGAGAGAGAGAGAGAGAGAGAGAGAGAGAGAGAAACTAGTTTGGTATTATGTTCCAGGGAAGGACAGGTATTTGTAGTCAGTAGTTTCTGGCCCAGCCTAGCCCTGAGATCTATACCCACAGTCCCACAGCCACTTAGCCCCAAATAATCACACAAAGGCTTACATTAATTACAAACTATTTGTTCTATGGCTCAGGCTTATTTCTTGCTGACTCTTATTCTTTAAGTCAACCCATATTTTTATTAATGTTTAGCCACATGGCTTGGTACCTTTTCTCATTGCAGCATTCTTGTCTTGCTTCCCCTGCATCTCACTGGCATCTCCTCTCTGCTCTTCTGCTTCCCAGCATTCTCTTAGTTTGTCTGCCCCACCTCTACTTCCTGTCTAGCTACTTGACCAATCAGCATTTTATTAAACCAATAGGAGTGATAAATGTTTACAGTGTACAAAAGCAGAGTCCCACAGCACTAGGCTGTAGGGAAGATATAAGCCACAATGTAAATAACCTAGCAGAAACTGGACCCCTGGGGTGACTTGAGCAGATCTGAGGGGAGTTAACTCCATAGCTGTCTGTCACAACATTCCATGCACTATGCCCAACATCTTTGAGAAACCACTCCAGAGTAGCTGGGCAGAGGGAGCAGGAGGAAAAGGCGCATAAGCCCTTTGCATAACCATGGGCCTTTATTTAGGATGAAGAGAAGGACTAGCCAGGCCTCTTTGTCAGCACCTCTTGGCCACTCTTGCTAACTAGTGTTTTCCAACTTGGGAGAAAGCTCTAGGACTTTGGTCCCTATGCACAGGCCTTCCCATCCAGGCCTCCACAGCACCACGGTAAACGGCAGGGTCCAGACAAGACACCATTTCCAGACTGTGGTCACAAGAGAGTAGAGAAGTGAGGGTGTTGGCTCTCAGACCTTCAGCATGATGGGGTTCACAGAGGGAAAGTGCTGGGGTAAGGATGGAGGAGGCAGAGGGCAGAGGCCCCAGTGTCACCCATCTCCTCCTAGGTCTTCAGAAGATGTCAGAATATCACAAAGTCCAGCTTCAGGGAAGTGAGTGCACTTTGACGGTCTGGTGCTTGTCTACAGCCCAGGACTGTCCCTTCTTCCCCAAAATAGACTTCTTTGGAAAGGAGAAGATCAACTCAAAAACTGTACTTAGAAACCCTGGCTTTGTCTGTGCTCAGCCACACCAACATGGTAGAGCAGAAAAGACATCTCCCAGTTGGGATTACTGGTTGTGACAAAATACATACATCCAGCTCTCTGAAGGGCCTCGAGACAGGACAGCCTTGGCTGGTCCCCGGCCTTCATAGGGAGGTAAAGAAAGACTGGCCAGCCCTCCTGAGACAACTGAGAGCCCAGAGCCTGTCTCTGGGGCTGTCACTGCCTTCCCACTCACTTCATTCTCCACAGGTCTCACTGGTCAGCCTTGTGGCCAACACCTTAGGCTTTGCCGAGATGGGTCCCATCAAGTCACTGAGGACACTGCGTGCATTGCGTCCCCTGCGGGCCTTGTCACGATTTGAGGGCATGAGGGTAAGTAGAGCTTCCACACTCCTAGCAGGTGGAGGAGGGGTGGGGCCGCATTCCCAGCTTCCTGACCAATAGGCCCGGCCTGAAGCCGGGATGGCCTCCCCACTGACTGTGAAGGATTCTCCCAGCTCTCACTGCAGGAGAGAAATCACCAGAGCACAGTTTGACTGACACCCGTCGGCACCAGGGCCCTCTGCTTCTGCCCTTGTACCTCCTCATATGCCACTCCACAGGCAGGCCTGAAGTTCCTCACTTCCTGGCAGGCACAGGCAGCCTTTCCCATGTCCTTATATGATGGCGAAGGGCAGTGTAGCCAGGGCCAGGGAAGGTGTTGTGTCGCAGGCTGTGTCCTTGCGTTCAGATGACAAGTGTAAGTTCATGGCTTAGCAAATGCCTGTGATCTCAACACATTTTACAAAGAATGTGTGCATATGAGGGTTAGGGTTAGAGAGAGAGAGACTCATGAGCACGGGGCCATGTGCCGCGGCATCCGTGCAGATGGAGAGCAGAGAATAGCTTTCAGGGATCAGTTGTGTCCTGGGTTTCAGGGACCAAACTCCGTTTGTCACGGTTACACTTTTATTGCCTGGACCATCACTACGACCCTATATCTTTTTAAAAATAATTTTAGTCAGCATGCAAAGTAGCAGATTTCTTCATGACATTTTTATACACACTGAGTTCCTGTTGGTTGCCTCAGCTCCCATCTCCCTGGCCCACCCCTTCTTGTCCCCGTCTGCCCCCTTCCCATTTTCATATGTGTGGCTCTCCCCACACCTCTCCCCCTCCCTCTCACGGGCCCCTTTCCAGGTCTCCACCCACACTCACTCCCACACACATATACGTACATAAAAATTAGAAGCTACATCCACATCTGAGCAAGAACAAACAGTATTTGTCTGTCTGAGCCTGGGTTACTTCATTTCATGTTTTCTAGCACCATCCATTTTTATGGGACAAATTTTAAAGCCCCTAAGAAAAACAATTCTGAGGCGGGGGTGTGGGCTTCTAGAAGAGCATTCACCTCAGTGTTAAAGCCTTGGGTTTGACACCCTGCCCCACACAGAAAAGAAATTAGCTGTGATATGCAGCAAGAAGGAAGATTGTGTCTGTCTGTCTGTCTGTCTGTGTGTCTGTGTGTTTTAACATACAAAGTTCTTCATGGCTTCAGAGAGCAATGTCTGTCGTGCCCCTGCCCCAGCAAGTACCATCACACAGCTCATCATTTGGTTCATGGCTTTGAACCTAGCCTGCACCACCAATTCATTCCACTGCTTAGTCCTGGCAGATACCCACCCACAAGGGAGAAATCGGACCGGAGTCAAATGTCTCTTTGGGAGCCAAGGACACTTGATTCCAGAGGGACACAGAGTGAGGCTTAGATGCCAGGAATGCCTCTGATGTGGCTGATGGTTGCAGTGCCAGCCAAGGGCAAACTCCTGGGGTTTCTGCAAAAAGCTCACTGCCCTAGGGAGCTGGGCTTCCCGCCTGCTCTGGGGATATACTGTCTGTTTTAGAACGTCATCACCATCTTTGACTTTGGACCCTCTGTGCCACAACAGAATTCACCCCAGCCCCACCCCCACCTCTGTGGTCAACAGCTTCCTGGCTCATGGGCAGCTGGGACCATGAGTGAGCCAGTTTCCCAAATGTATCTCTCAGGAAGCCACTTTATGGGGGCTCGGGAAGAGTCTAAGAGTCAGACAGCGATCTGCAGGAATAGCAGGGGGTCTCCTGGGCATACTTCAGGGGAATCATCGTCTCCCAGAATAAATCAGGAGTTTAGCACAGAGAATGAACGTAAGGACCAGCAGGACTGGGGGAGAGGGGCGCTAACGCCTCCACTGTGTCCAAGCCTGCCCTACCCATTGGACTCTTGGCAGCCTCAACCATCAGAGAACACATTTTTATGAAATTAGATTTTGCAGATCATAGCTGAAAACAAAGGAGAGCTGGAAAGGAAAGGGCAGTCACCTCGGCATTTAGGGCATAGATTTAAAAAGGCTTGGTTCTCTCTGAGCCCCTCACCTGCCCCCAGAGCTGTAGCTGGGGAGTGAGCCTCCTCCATGACCTTCCACACCCACAGTCACCTGTGACCAGCAAGTTTAGTCAGTGAGGGGAAGTCTTGGGAGAAAAATATGCTCTGGCAACCCTAAAAACCGAGCCCGTTCTGTCCATGAGGTGGTGGTCAATGCGCTGGTGGGCGCCATCCCCTCCATCATGAACGTCCTTCTCGTCTGCCTCATCTTCTGGCTCATCTTCAGCATCATGGGCGTGAACCTCTTTGCTGGAAAGTTTGGTAGGTGCATCAACCAGACTGAGGGGGACCTGCCTCTGAACTACACCGTCGTGAACAACAAGAGCGAATGTGAGTCCTTCAATGTGACCGGAGAATTATACTGGACCAAGGTGAAAGTCAACTTTGACAACGTGGGGGCTGGGTACCTGGCCCTTCTGCAGGTGGTAAGTATGGGAGAGCAGGGACCCCTTTCCTCCATTGGTGCTTCAGAAATATGTCCCTCACCCTGGTAAGGGCAAGAGCAGAGCTGTGGGGTCATCCTCGGTCCCTGAAGTAGAGTCACAGGGCCCAAATTTCCCAGGGACGTGGCTCTTTGGGAAGTTCCCAAAGTGTCAGCTCTAGATTGTGTCTACACTGACAAAGTGTATGGCATGGGGACCAAGCCAGCATTAGACTAACTAGGACCAACCCCCCAGCTGTCAATCAAATGGACTTTTTTAGGTAGTACAGGCTAGATACAAAAGACTGTTGGACCCCCCCCAGGGAATGAACTGTTAATAAAATTGTGATTGGCTACCCTCTAATATAAAATACCTTGGCCTCTTTAAAAGAATACATTTAAGATATGCACATAATTCACTGAGCGCTCACCTAACATGTGCAAGGCCCTGGATTCCTGACCCCTGCCTCACCCGACAAAGGAGTATATCTATTTCCATCTTTGATGTGCAGATCTCTCAATTATCCATTTACTTTATGAGCAGGATGGTGTTGAGATTATAATACCTGCTGTAAAATCAACCCATAGGGCTGGGGAGGTGGCTCAGTCAGTAAAGTGTTTTCCACCCAGGCATGAGAACCTGAGTTCAGATCCCAGGCAGCCACATCAAAGGCCAGGTGTAATGGCCGTTGAGTGCCTGTGAACATAGCATCAGGGAGCTAGAGCCAGGAGGGTCCCTGGGGCTGGCTGGCCAGCCAGTCTAGCCAAATCCAAGCTACAAGTTCAGTGACTTTGTCTCAAAAAAAAAAAACAAAAACAAAAACAAACAAACAAAAAAAAACAAATGAGAAGGTGTCCAGGTTTGTACCCTCTGTCATGTCTGCACTGTGTGTATCGGAAACACTGTGGCTCTTGGATCACTTTCCAGAGGTCACATCATAGTAGTGGGAAAAGGTCATGGTGGGAATATTTACATCAGAGAATTTGGCAAATATGTTGGGGATTTTTCTTTCCTTCTGGAAAACAAGTTGCTAGCCCCTCACCAGAGCAGTGGCCAAAAGGATCCTGTCACCACAGGCAGGACACTGGTCCACTGAGCGGGAAGACAAGCTGGCCAGATGAGCCCTAGATCAGTCTCTGAGCAGGGCCACTGTCTGGACCCTGTGATGGACCGACCTTCTCCTGGCCTCACCAGTCCCGAGGCCTCAACTGAGAAGCCTAACATGGCCTTCTTGGGGCTTCTGCTATGTCTATTCATCCATCCAGCCCTAGAGCTCCTTCTAAAGGCCTTTCTCTGGGCCACTCAGCCTTTGGACACTACTGAATGAGTGGGCTGGGCCTTCCTGCTTCTTGTAGGAGGCAGTTTCTAGCCTTCATTCTCTCTTCCTCACAGGCGACATTTAAAGGCTGGATGGACATCATGTATGCAGCCGTGGACTCCAGAGGGGTAGGTTGGCACAGTTTGTCCCACAAAACCAGCACGTGAGGCTTCTGTCCTCATGGCAGAAGAAACAGGATGTGCTGAGGTCAGCCTCAGCTCCAGCTTCATAGGGATGCTCAGGCCTGGCCCTGCAGCAAGGCCATGTGATCTTTTATGAGTCCCTAAATTCTCAAACGTGTTTCAAATCCAACCCACTGTGGATTATTCATCCTCGCTCAGGAGAACAGGGAGGGAAAGGAAGTGGCACAGATGCCGATGAGTCTCCCCTTGTTCTCATGTCTCACCCAGTCACACTGATGATTCCAGGAAGACTGAGAGAGGGGCCAGTGTAACCCAGTCTCCCATTGGCCCAGGGACCAGATACACACTGATATGGGGTCACCCTTAATCGTAGCATGCCAGATGTCTGCCTGCCACCCACCTCTGGCTACCACGTATCTCCACCCATCTCCACTCTGATCACAGCATTCAGTCACATACACCTGGAATAGTGACAGTCCTCTAGATGGACACGGACACACACAGTGGCCCCCACTGCAGCCCATCCCACCTGTGTGACTACTCTGTCTCTGTCTGATCTCTCTCTCTCTCTCTCTCTCTCTCTCTCTCTCTCTCTCTCTCACACACACACACACACACACACACACACACACACACACACACACACGAGATGGCCCCCTGCAGCCCCATCCTGCCTGTGTGACTACCCTGTCTGATCTCTCTCCCTCAGTATGAAGAGCAGCCACAGTGGGAATACAACCTCTACATGTATATCTACTTCGTCGTTTTCATCATCTTTGGCTCCTTCTTCACCCTGAACCTGTTTATTGGTGTCATCATTGATAACTTCAACCAACAGAAGAAAAAGATATGTAGACTAGACTATTGGCTCTACCTAGGGGGCAGGGGAGGACCAGGTGCCAGAGGCCCCCATTGCTCCTGCTCTCGTGGGGATGGACCTCTTTCTTTATCCTGATGAGATACAGTGGGGAGGGTATGAGCATGAAGCATAGAAGGGACTTTGGTGGGTCTCCTTCCCTCATCCAGCTAAGAGGTTCAGGGGTGAGAACGTGGACTGTGAACCCCATCTGTGGTCAGGAGTCATGAGTGGGGCTAGGCAGAGGCACAAAGAGACACTCCTGAGAGGCCATGACTAAGTAGCCAAACAAAGTAAGATGCTGGAGAGATGCCTCGGTCTGGCTGACTGAGCCAAGGAAAAAGGTCTGCAGGCCACAAAACCAAAAAATTTCCCAGAGTTCAAAAACAGGGAGGGACCCTGGAAAGGCAGATTTGGGGTGACATCTCTCCAGACATGCATTTTGGGACAGGAAGTTATGAAGTGGGTGAGCCTAGGACCTTCACCCAGGAGGCAAGATCCTGAAACCCCAAGATTATGCTGGTGTTTTCTTTCTATACCTAGGGGGTCAGGACATCTTCATGACAGAGGAGCAGAAGAAGTACTACAATGCCATGAAGAAGCTGGGCTCCAAGAAACCCCAGAAGCCTATCCCACGGCCCCTGGTGAGCGAGGCTCCCTGGCAAAGGCGGGGTCTTCTAGGGGTCCTGGGATCCTCCCTGAAAGCCAGCCATCAGGAGCTCTTGAGTCTTTAGCCCAGCTGAAAGGCCCTCTCAGACTCACACAGAGCTCTGAGCCTCACACACAGTGGAGAAGGCATGAGGAGGCACTAACATCTAGGGCACGCTGCATACTCACAGGAACTCAGCTGCTGCCCCTCCTTCCTTCTGGGGCTACAGGTTCTCTCCAGGGAGTGTAGCGAGCCTTGACATCCCTACCCCGATTCATTGTCACCTCTTTAGAACTGTGGTGATCAGAAAACTGTTCCCCTTGTGAGCAGAGCCAGGGTGGGTGCTGGGCTCTATGCTAGCCTGGCTCCTGGACTCCATCAAGTCATTCTAAAAAGCAGAATGAGGAACTGAGTCATGTGGAATTTCAGCATTTGGGAGGCAGAGGCAGGAGGATCACTGTAAATTCAATACCAGCCAGAGCTACATATTGAGATTCTGTCCTAAAAACAAGCAAGCAAACAAAAATAGGATGGAGAAATATTCAAATTAATTAGGTGAGCTGACTGTAAAGCAGCAGCCAGTTGGACAGACCCGGAATCTCAAACCTTTCATCTGACCCCTCCCTGCTCACCCCGTCACTGTGCTCCCTCCTAGATTAGGGGTGTGTGTGTAAGAGAGACAGAGAGAAAGAACATAGTTTTAATCCTATGTCTTCCTTCCAGTAATTGGGCTCATTTACAGTTAAATATACATAGAGTAGCTGGAGAGATGGGTTAGTGGTTAAGACCACGTACTGCTCTTGCAGAGGACCTAAGTTCAGTTCCTGTCACCCACATCAGGCAGCGCACAGCCGCTTACAACTCCAGCTCCAGGGTCCAATAACATTTTCTATATCCACAGACACCTGTACTCACCTGTGTACATACCTACATGCAGGCACACAAATATACATTTTAAAAATAAAGTTTTTTTAAAACAAAATAATTTTATCCAGCAGAATTAAGTTACATCCATTTCATAAAAAGCATGGAGAATATATATTGATCTGAAGACATACACAAGTGCTACAACTGATGTTTAAATTAGACCTTGACCCTCCAAGTTGTCAGACTAAAGAGAAGCACAGTGGGTAGTGTGCTGAAACCCAGGATAACATCTATTGAACAGCCATCCGAAGTCTACCAGGATGGCCTCGTGGAGAAGGGCACCTCTCAGTGTCTGGAGGTGAAGGGCTAACAGGCAGGAGGGCCAGCTGGTCTACCTCCGTGGCTTTCTCCTCTATATGTGCTATGCAATTGGGGTAGGGACTGTAGTCTCACGGAGGGTAGTGAATAGGGTGTATGTTGTCTGTGCTGACTGGCTGCAAAATCTCCTAGGGTCCCTGTTGCACTAAGCCCCTTACCTCTTTTTCTAGAACAAGTACCAGGGCTTCATATTTGACATTGTGACCAAGCAAGCCTTCGATGTCACCATCATGTTCCTCATCTGCTTAAACATGGTGACCATGATGGTGGAGACAGATGACCAGAGCCCTGAGAAGGTCAACATCTTAGCCAAGATCAACTTGCTCTTCGTGGCCATCTTCACAGGCGAGTGTATTGTCAAGATGGCTGCCCTACGCCACTATTACTTCACCAACAGCTGGAATATCTTCGACTTCGTGGTTGTCATCCTCTCCATCGTGGGTGGGTATGCAAGGTGGCTGGACAGAGTCTTGTCCAGACCGTGTTTCTTTTTTTTTTTTTTTTTTTTTTTAAACTTTATTTTATTTATTTGCCTTGGTGTTTGCCTGGAACTGGAACTACAGACAGTTGTGAGCTGCCATGTGGGTGCTGGGAATCGAACCCGGGTCCTCTGGAAGAGTAGACCGTGCTCTTAACCGCTGAGCCATCTCTCCAGCCCCCAGACCGTGTTTCTAATCCAGCTCTCTACTTAATTGCCTACGCACTCTCTCCCTCTTACTCTGTATTCCTCACCTCTTCTCTCCCTCCATCCTCCCCCCACACACACACAAGCACAGAACTACACATCACTCTAGAAAGAACTTGTCTGGGAGGGCCCACTCAAGTCAAAGTGGCCAATCTAAAGAGAGCCTAAGACCCCATCCTGACCCTCCCTGGGACACAACTCTGTGGCTATTCAGAAAACTTCAAGGTTGAGGCTAGGAAAAGGCATAGGCACTGTAGAGACTCTACCCTCCAGATGGATGCTGGCAGCCTAGGCTGAAAGAAGAAAAGTGAAATTGAGTCCCTAAGAATGAGAGGTAGATTGCCTGAGGGTACAGAAGATAAAATCATTCCTGGGAATGGAAACTCCTACAGCCCAACTTGTGTGCTAGGTTCTGGCAGAATCACTATCTCCCACAATTCACCTGGGGAGGAACAATGCAGGACAAGAGCCTAACACAGACAAGGTCCTCACCATGTCTGTTCAGTCCCAGAACCCCAATTCTTATGACAGCTTTACTGAAATGTGATTCATGTACTATAAAATTCACAGAAGGTTAACTTAAAATTCACTTGACAGCAAACATTCTGTGGATTTCAATACCATTACGCATTGCTTCACACCGGGGATATGTTCTGAAAAATGTGTCATTAGTCAATTTCATCATTGTGTGACCATCCCAGAATTTGTCTAACATACAGACAGCTACAAGGTCACTGGGCAGTATGGTCCTGTAGGAGCGCTGTCACACTCTGGTCTGCCATTGGCTTGACGACTATTATGTGGAACATGACTTGGACTGTCACCAGACAGAGCAACCATTGTCATTATGTACTGCTATAAAATCCCCAAGAGAGACTCTGCCCAGTGGTAGTCCTCTCAATGTCCACGCTCCCTCAGCCTTGGCAGCCACTAATCTCAAGAGCTGTCCAACCATTTTCCAAAGTGGTTACGCCATTTTATAGACTCACCATTGGTGATCGGGGCTCCGATTAATCCACCTCCTCACTACACATGATTGGCTTTTTACGATGGTTACAGCATCCTGCTGAGAAGGCTACCTTATCCAAGTTTGTGCTTCTAATGCCCTGGTGGCTAATGAAGCTGAATGCCTTTGTCTATGCTTACTAGCCATCTGTTAATCTTGCATAATCTTGAATAACTGTTCAGAACTTCTGTACATTTTAAAAATTAGAGTATTTAATCTTTTTTATTGTTGAGTTGCAGAAGCACTCTGTCTATTCAGGATTCTAGTCCCTTATCAAATATACAAATCAAAAAGATTCCTTCCCTTTCTCTGTGTGCTTTCCTGTCTTTGTGGTGTCTACTGAAGCACAAGTGTTTTGTTTTAATTTTAAGTCTAATTTTGACCCTATATATTTTCCTTTGTTGCAGTGCTCAGAGCTCAGATACTTGGCCCCACTCCCATTCCCATGAGTACATATCTGTCTTTGCCTTTCTGTCTTACTTTTGGTGAACCTAAACAGAGGTTAAGGCAGGTATTCCTGCAGTGGCAACAATGGGAAGGCATTTAGAACATGAAACAGGCTCAGAAATGCCCCTCGGGCCCCAGTGGAGGTAAGGACAACAGTGTGCTTCATGGAACCAGAGGACAGAGTAAAAGATGCAGTATGTCACCTAGAGTGAACCACTAAAGCCTTCGAGGCTTTGAGAGACATAGCATGTACTTCTAAATCTCCTGCTGGTTCTGGTGCTGGACTGACCCAGGGTGTGGCTAATAGGTTGCCATGGAGCCAGGGTGTCTGGGACTCATCCTAGCTTGTCACTTGGGTCAGTTACCTTCTTTTGGTTTTATCTTCTGGAAGGAAGATGATGCTAGTGTCTCACTTTCCCAGAGTGCTAGAGAGTCTAGGGAAATCAAGGCTGTAAAGTGTATAGCCCAGTGCTCCTGACATTCATGTGCCAGCTGCTGGAACTACGATACAGAGCCAGGAGAGAACTCTTGTAACCCCAAGAGGCAAGTTCACTGAACTCTTTCTCCAATAATAAACCTGTGCCACTAAAGTGGTGGAGCTCCAGAGGTGGGAAAGTCCTGGAGCTGAAGGGTGATAGGACCCATCTCCAAGACACTGAGCTTACTCTGTGGATAGCACTGACCCAGGCCAGTGTGTCTCGGCCCTTAGTATGCACCTGGTGTCTGAACTTGTTAAGAGGAAGAGGGCTAGGGCTAGGTAGAGCTGAGATTTTACATATCCAATAATCCTCCAGAACAGCTTTGCTTGTCCTCAAACCACACTTTGAGTAGTAAGGAGCTGCAAGCCTTGAGCTCTGGTTCCTCGGCCTTAGGATGTACGTAACAGTGTCCTGGCATACCCCCATTGTACAGGTGCATCCTCACAAATAGAAGAATGGCTCTGAGAAGACATTTAGCAAAATATAGCTCTTCATCTCCTGGGTCATAGAGGCAAGAGGAGGCTAAGTCTGAGAGTGCCCCATTGATCTGGTCTTCCTAGAAGGGCCTTCTCCTATTACAGACACACTTGCCCTAGTGAACCTGGCCTGGAAGGAGGGTAGAGGTGCCATGGTGGCCACAATCTTGCTTGTTTCCCACAGGCACTGTCCTCTCTGACATCATCCAGAAGTACTTTTTCTCCCCAACACTCTTCCGGGTCATCCGTCTGGCCAGAATAGGCCGCATCCTCAGGCTGATCCGAGGAGCCAAGGGAATCCGCACACTGCTCTTCGCCCTCATGATGTCCCTGCCCGCCCTCTTCAACATCGGCCTCCTGCTCTTCCTCGTCATGTTCATCTACTCCATCTTCGGCATGGCCAACTTTGCCTATGTCAAGTGGGAAGCTGGCATCGATGACATGTTTAACTTCCAGACCTTTGCCAACAGCATGCTGTGCCTTTTTCAGATCACCACATCAGCCGGCTGGGATGGCCTGCTCAGCCCCATCCTCAACACAGGCCCCCCATACTGTGACCCCAACCTGCCCAACAGCAATGGCTCCCGGGGGAACTGTGGGAGCCCAGCAGTGGGCATCCTGTTTTTCACCACCTACATTATCATCTCCTTCCTCATTGTGGTCAACATGTACATCGCCATCATCCTTGAGAACTTCAGTGTGGCCACAGAAGAAAGCACAGAGCCCCTGAGTGAGGATGACTTTGACATGTTCTATGAGATCTGGGAGAAATTCGACCCAGAAGCCACCCAGTTCATTGAGTATTTGGCCCTGTCTGACTTTGCAGATGCCTTGTCTGAACCACTCCGAATCGCCAAGCCCAACCAGATAAGCCTCATCAACATGGACTTGCCCATGGTGAGTGGGGATCGTATCCACTGTATGGATATCCTGTTTGCCTTTACCAAGAGGGTGCTCGGGGAGTCTGGAGAAATGGATGCTCTGAAGATCCAGATGGAAGAGAAGTTCATGGCAGCCAATCCATCCAAGATCTCCTACGAGCCCATCACTACCACCCTACGACGAAAGCATGAGGAGGTGTCAGCCACGGTCATCCAGCGGGCCTTCCGGAGGCACCTGCTACAACGGTCAGTGAAGCACGCTTCCTTCCTGTTCCGCCAGCAGGCAGGCAGTGGCCTCTCTGACGAGGATGCTCCTGAGCGAGAGGGCCTCATTGCCTACATGATGAATGAGAACTTCTCTCGGCGCAGTGGTCCACCCTCCAGCTCCTCCATCTCCTCCACATCCTTTCCCCCTTCCTATGACAGCGTCACAAGAGCCACCAGTGACAACCTCCCGGTGCGGGCATCTGATTATAGCCACAGTGAAGATCTCGCAGACTTCCTTCCATCTCCAGATAGGGACCGGGAATCCATAGTGTGAGCCTGGCCACTGCTGGCCATGACATACTCTGTTGTAGCGTGACAAACCTGAATGCAGTTAAAAACACTGTGGGCTGAGGCCTTCCTGGCTTTGGGCTTTGGAGGTAACAGAGGGGTTTTGATTTGGAGGAACCACAAGACAGAGTTCTGTGTCTCTGGGTTGAAGCCAGAAGCAACCAGAGGAACTCCTATTGGTGGAGACCTACCCCTGGAAACCTGGCTTACCCTAGTAGCCTGTCTGGCCGGGCTCTGAACAGCAACTCTGTCCTAGCCTCTGAGATGGAGTGGAAAACTCTGTACATGTTGTGAACATGCTTTCATAGATTTGTTATATTTGATATTTTTTTACTTGAGCAAAGAACATCTTTTTTCATGAACATCTGCAGCAGTTCACACTGCCTCTTCCTTACCCTGAACAAGAGTATCAGTGACACTGCAGGAACTCTGCTCTCAAAACTAAGTGGGATCCAGCATGGCTTCTTCAGGCCTTCATGTTCACTGGAGAAATGTGGTTCCTCTCATTTGGGCTGAGAAGCCAAGAAGGCCTAAGCCCTTCACATACACACACACACATCACACATCACACACTGGGGCCAGACACAAGCCACAGGGGCTCAGGATCCCCTCAGGCAGGTGGAGTGAGCTCCTCCAAGGGAGACAAGTTTTTCTTCCTGGCCCCACAGCGTGAGGTTCTTCCAGCAGCTCACTCTGTACCACATTGTCCCAAGGATTCCATTATTCTTTTTATTCAGTCTTCACTGAGGTCAGTGCTATAAAAACTAAAAGCTTCCGACGAGCAGCCCAGGTCTCAGACAGATCTGCTCTTCCTGTCTTTCCTGTAAGAGTATTAATGTTGGAGCCCAAGGGGACAAGGGGCCAGCCCCACTCCCAGCCAGGCACAGAGCTTGCCCCAGGGCTGTGGCAGGCCCTGTCGACAAACCAAGGAAGAGAAAGTTGTGCCACGTGGGCCGTTGGACTGTGCTTGTGCACGGCCCGTCTGACAAAGGAAGTGGTCTACATTTCCCAGGCTCCCCTGGGGTCTCTCTGCTCTGACCATGTGTGGAGAGGATTCTCACTGGGGCTCTAACCCCTCTTCAGATGCTGTGGAAGTGGGAGGGCAGCCTGGCCCTGTCTAGAGAAAGGCCCTGTTCTGTGTCCTGGGAGGAGACAAGCCATTTATTCCACTGGGGCCGTGTGACACCATGTGGCACGGGGCTCAGCATAGGATCCCTGAGGGTAGGGGTCTGACCATCCCAGGAGTCTTCCAAGAAGGCTTTTTCAGGGAAAAATGATTTTACTAGTCCAATTATCCCCATGACCTCTTCAGCTGCTGACAATCCTATTTAGCATATGCAAATCTTTTCTTGTAGAGACCTGCTGAGGTGATGCGATTGGCTGGGGGCACCCACCTCACAGGCCACCTCAGTCTCACCTGCCCACTGCAGGCTGGCTGCTCCTACCTACCTCGCCGTCGGAGGACTGGACGCTCGTGACAGTGCTGAAGGGGGGCACTGCCAGCGAGTCAAGTATTACATTTTGTCACCTCAGTTCCCTTGGTGGCAACCAGCCCCAACCCCACCCGCTCCTGGAGACTTATCCAGTGTCCCCATTGAGTCCCTGGGGAGCTTGGTTTTAATTGTCCTGGTGACGCTTCTCTGAGTGGAAATCTTATTTTTGTAGATCTGTGCTTTGCTCTCAAGGCTTGGAGAGATGTGTGTCCCTCCCTGGCACTCACATCAGGCGACATAGGCAGGAAAGTGGCTTGGGGCTGGCAGGGCTGCCATCCCAGCTGGCTGGAAGGACACTGTGGTTTCCAGAGTGTCATAGTCTCGGAGCCTTAAGACAGGTGCCCGGGGCCAGCTGCAAACAGGACGAGCAAGAGCAGGAGCAAGCTAGCCCCAACTCCTTGGCTCAGCGTGGCCTCTTCTTCCAGAACTGCACAGTGAGGTGCAGGAGGAGAAGGAAAGGAAATAAAGGCGGGAGGGCCGTGCATAGACATCAGGTGTTGTCTGAAATAAGTGACCACTTCTCACCAAGCTTCGTGTATAAATGAAATACATTATTTTTCAAACAAACTAATAAATGGCTTACATGACCTGGTCTGGGCTCTGTTCTTGTGCTGAGGTGTAGCATGGGCACAGAGGAAGAAGGGGCAGCGCAGCAGAGGTCTGGGGAAGCTATCAGGAGGCCTTGGCCTGAGTGGGTCTGGAGAAGGGGGGGGCTCAGGACTCGAGAATGAATGACTTCAGGTTGTTCATGCAGATGGGCAGCACACCCCCAGAAGAGGGTACCTAAGCCATTCCTTGAGGACCTCCTGCTCTAGGGCACTGTGGAGAAGTGGACCGCATCCTCCAGAGACATCGTCAGGGTGGGATCCCTGTCTCGGTCCTCTACTCCCATCAGTCCTCAGTCCGCTGTGGCTCTGAACTCACCTCCTTGTGTTAGGCAGCCAGTTCAGTGATAGCATCTTGCCAACCATCCATTATCCACCTGGAACTCTCTATCTCGCAGAACTGAACATATGGATGCAGCATGCCTCCCCACAGCCCCACCCAGCCCTCTGTGCCTTTGACGGCTCGAAGGACCTTATAACTGGACCCTGTGGTCAGTGGGTTGTTTTTCTTTCCTCTTACGGCTCTGCTTCCTCCTGGCTCTTGAGTGTGTGCCTTCCCATTCCCAACCCCTTCCAGAAGGAGTAAAACCTCTGGAAAGGTTTGGAGAAGAACCTGTCCTGAGCCGAGGCCTCTTCACTGAGCCCCAGGCCAGTGTGATCAGCAGCCTACTCTGGGTATTTCTAGACCTTCCAGCCAAACCACCTAATGCTAACTCGACTCCCTAACCTCACCCCAGGCCCATCAATGCCATTGTTAATGCCCACCCTGACACCAACACACCTCATCCAAGCCATGGGGCCCTATCTCGGTGACTCTGAAATCTGACTGCTCAGTTCTAACCTGTCTTCCTTGTTACGTTAGGCAGTCTGTCTTGCCTCTTGGAGACTACCAAGCACTTCTTTGCTAACTTCACTCTAAATCCTTCCCTTGGTGGCCAGGATGATATTTCAGTCCAAGATAACCAACCCTGCGTAAAGTTGCTCTGTGGCTTCTGTGGCCTTTAGATCAAGGCCTCTGACCTCGATGACCTATGTAGCCACATCTCTCCAGCAGGCTCTTCCTCCTTGCTCCCTCTACCCAGAAAACCCCCTGCTCTTCTGAGGGTCAGGACACTCCTCCTCTGGGAACCTTCCCTGACATGGCCCCTCATCCTGGAACTTCCTTTCACAGCTTCTCTCTACAGTCGCCTATGAAGTGGTACACACACAGGAGCCCAGGGGAATGGAAACTGGCCTTATTGCCCTCACTGCAGCTGCCTCGACCAATGGGAACCCCCCCCCTTAGGGAGAAACCCCTCTCCAGGCCTGGATGAGGAGAAGCAGAGCCTGTGACGTTTCTGCTTGGGAACCAGAACAGTAGCGTAGCATTGCTTTTGTGGTCTCAGGCCGGCATGAGGATGTCCAGTGCTAGAGGCAGGGTAGCTGGGTGGCTTCCCCAGGCCAGGTATACGGTATACAGTTAGGGACACTTGTGGGCTGAAAGGAAACCACTTATGTCCAGTTATAAGGTCCTTAGAGCTGTCAAAGGCACAGAGGGCTGGGTCGGGCTGTGGGGAGGCATGCTGCATCCATATGTTCAGTTCTGCGAGATAGAGAGTTCCAGGTGGATAATGGATGGTTGGCAAGATGCTATCACTGAACTGGCTGCCTAACACAGCGGACTGAGGACTGTGCCTTCTCCCTGCAGTTTCCCATGAGATGTCCCCTTTTCAGGGTCCCTGATCATCTTTGTCCTTTTCTTAGGTACCCGTGGATCCGTCCAGCCTCCTGCCAAGATAATCACTGTGTAACTGAGCTTGCCTAACAAGGCTCTGTCATGTGTGTCTGACATGTCACAGTTCCTCAACAAGCTTCCAGAACCCCTCCCCCCGAAAGCCTGAGTTTGGGAGGCAGCACACACCTGTCTCCCAAGTCCTTCCTCTAGAAGGCCCAGGGTCCTGGAAACAGAACATTAACAAGACTCTGCAGAGGAACTCGCTCACGGAAGCTCTCGGCTCCCCTGGCTCAGACTTTCTTACCCCTCAGTGAGACTAAGAGGTCCGAGTGACATTCCTTATAAGTGATCCCCATGTGAAAGGTGACACCAGACATTCCCTTGGTCACCTTCTTCATTGTCTTTCTTCCAGTCAGCCAGGGCCTTTTGAAGGACAGTCCACATCCTAGGACAGTAGGCCACAACCAGCTTTCTAATAAGCGTCTGAACCCAAAGCCCCATGGCATCCTGTGTGGTAGGAATGTGTGACTTTGTGGAGCCCATCTCACATATGTATAAAGCTCCGAATGCCTGTGTGGTCCCTGCCAGGAGATGGCAAATAACTGTCTCACGAAAACTTCCACAGGACAGAAGATATACCAGAGGGTCTGGAGAGATGCCTGTGTGGTTAAGGAGCACTGATTGCTCTTTCCAAGAACTTAGGTTTGATCTCCAGAACCCACATGGCAGTTCACAACTGTACTGTTATGTAACTGTAGTGTAGTTCCAGGGGATCTTACACCCGCTTCTGAACTCTGTGGGCACTAGGCATGCATGTGGTTCACAGACATACATGCAGGCAAAGTATCCATATACATAAAAGAATTAAAGGAAACACCAGGAGTGGGTTCATATTCTTTCTCCTCAACACTGTGTCCTGGAGACCTCCCTCAGGCTGGGTGTGGAAGGATTGCATTGACCATAAAGTGCAAAAGACAATAAAGTCTGAGGCTGCTGCCCCAGCACAGTGCTTTACGGGGCTTGGTTCTTCTCTCTCCCATGATCCTGGGACACTAACTACCACCTCGGGCTAGATCAGCATCTCCTGCTGTTCTTGAATCAGGGTTTCAAGTCTAGGGTTCTCAATCTCTATGTGGGGCTTTCCCCAGCTCCCTGAGGTAAACCTGTGCCCACTAAAATGTCACAGCTGTCACCAGGGCAAACAGGGTTGAGGTTGGGGTCTGGGTATGGATGACTCTATGAAAGGCAGCTCCTGTGTCAAGGGGAAAGGCATGCAGCCGGGAATCTCAATCCTTGGCAGGGAGAGAGATGCTCGTGGACAGACGTCAGCTCTCACCCCAGGGCCACAGCATTGGCAGCTGCCCTGCGCCATGCCATCAGCCCTCCACCATCAGCCCTGACAGCCACAAGACTCAGTGTCCAGGAGGTTGGGAGGGGCAGGAAGGAATGTGCCTGGGCCCTCCTAGAGGCAGAGGCCACAAGGAGGGATGTGACCAAGGGCAAGGCAAGGCTGTGACAAGATCTTTAATAGACTCGGGAGTCCCCAGTGCCTCCCAGCCCCCAGCTGCTTCTCAAGATCCGAACTGCAACAGTGCCCTTCCCTGCCCCGAGAACTCTGAGCACCCATCCTGTCTTTACCGGATTAAAGGCTGCAGCAGGTCAGCCCAGGCTGTTTGCTCCCAACCTTGACTCCATCCCTAGCCCTGGCACCTATCACAAATAAAGTATGAGGAGGTTGTAGAATCAGCAGACTGATCAATCAACCAATCCACTATGTGGCCTCACTTGGGCCACTCCATTTGAACCCTTCCTGTTCTTGAGGTCTCACGCTGTGTTTTTCTAGAAGAAAGCCAGATACAGGTCTATTTGGGATCTTCACTCACTCAGATGGAATCACCCATATTCAAAATGACAGGAATGAACCTCAGGCTTCCTGTACCAACCCCACTTAGACCACAAGCCTCAGTACTTTCCCAGGGACAGCAGAAAGCAGAGAGACCAGGGAAACTTCGAGTAGACTGGGTGCTGAGAGCCTTGGTCAGAAATTACAAAGGGTGACAGCTGCCCGGTACTCTGAGGTGCAGGGTGTCTCACAGGGACCTCAAGCCCAAGCAGCTGGCATCATTCTTCATGGGTATCCCAAGCCACCTTGAGCAACAGCGGGAGGCGCTCAGCCAGCCTGAGCCCAGCACGGGTAATGACTAACAAGCACTTCCTCCCATGCCAGCTCACAGGACTGGTATCCTGGGCATCTGCCAGGCACCTGCTGCTGACAAGAAAAGACCCACCATCTCAGCCCTTGTGGAGAAGACAGGCTGACTCGGATTCCTGAGAAGCCCGGATGTGGGCTGAGTGGCCAGCGGTATGTCCTGTCCTGTCCTGCCTGTCCCAGCCTATGCCCAGTTGTATGTAGGGCACAGCATAATGTAGGTGTGAGCAAAACAGGGCTAGGCTTGTCTCCAGGGTTTGTCTTTAAAGCCTCTCCTTGGAAATCATCTAGCCACTACTCACCCTGTCAGGGGAAGACCCCTCTTTGTGGACAGACAGCCAGATCCAGTCCCTTCTATGTGCAGGGCAGGGCTGTGGTAAACATTGTAGGATACCATAAGGAAGGAGGGCTTACCCAAGACAAGAAGCCAGTTTAGCAGAGATAATTGGGCCTCCTACATCCTGACCCAATCCATCACGTTTATAGCCTTCACTCCAGACAGGAGACAAGGAAATGACAAAGCCAATAAAGCCATAAATAAAGTGTAATGGAATAACAGGGATGCACAGCCCATCCTGAGCCCAGAGCCAGGAGTGCAGGGCTGACCCGAGCCTCCCTCCGCCTTGACTTCACCCACAGGCCCCAGGAGACAGTTAAAACCACTAAACGGTGTCCACAGAGGTGCCCGGCCGATTTCCAGCTTCCCAGGCCAAAATCCTTGATGTCATCCTTACCTCTCTTTTTCCCTCACACCCCATATCCAATCCGGCAGGAAATCCTGTTGGCTCTGCCTTCAGAACACATCCCAAGCCCAGCCGGTTCCCAATACCTCCGCTGCCACCACATGGCTCCGAGCATTTCCTCTTCATTCTCTCAGTGGCTTCCTAACTGGTTCTTGTTCCTGATTGTGGGCATATCTGTCAGTGGGGACCAGTTAACACAGCCTGCTCATACCCACTGCTTGGCTAGAACTCTCTAGAAATTCCCATTGTGGTCATCCTTGGTAGGCATGACGTCCCACCCCCTACCCCCTCAACCCTTACTGCGCTCAGCCATACATGTCCCTTGCTGGCCTCTGCACTGGCTGACCCTCAGTAGAACGCTTTTCAAGGGAGTCAGGCTCACCTACTCCAAGTCACTGTATAGCTCACTCTTGTAACGACAATGTGACATCGTGAGTACCCTGTTTCTACCCTTCTCCACTCCACTGTGTTTAAATTAGATTAAGTGAGTGATAATTTACCACAATGAAATTCACCTTTTTAAACATTTCTGCCTGTAGAGTGTGTGTGTGTGTGTGTGTGTGTAGATGGGTATCTGGAGGTCAAGGACAGCTTGTGGGAGTCAGTTAGACTCACATCATCAGGCGTGGTGGCAAGTGCCTTGGCCACTAAGGCATCCCTCGAGTCTTCACACTCTGGGTTGTGCCAATCCTTGTACTTTTCTGTTAGCATTATCTGTTCAGGTGGGTCTATCTCAGTAATCATTTGCTTGCTTGTTTTGGAGATAAGGTCTCACTTTAGAGACCAGGTTGGTCTCAAATCCACCTGCCCCTGCCTCCTAAGAGCTGGGATTAAATGTACCATCACACCCAGGTCTTAAATGTTTTTGCTTGTTTGTTGTTTGAGGGTTTTTGTTTTGTATCTCAGCAATTTGAATGTCCTCAGTGCTAATGACTGAGCTGTTTTCCATGTAGTGACTGGCTGTTCTATCTTTGGTGAAATCCTGCTGCTGTTTCTGAAACTTTCTACAGAGACACAAACACTTCCAGCATCGTTTGGACTCCCCAAGTGAGATAGCATTCTGTGGCTGTGCTGGGGCTTGCTGTATCATCTGGCTCTACCTCTTCATCTGGTAAATAGAGTGTGTGTGATTCTGTATGCTTAGTCATGGAAGAAATGTACAGCAATCTCCAGATACAGTAAGCATCTTGTCAATGTCCAGTGTGGTGATGATCATAACTAACTCCTGGGTGGCTCTTCCTTGCTAAAATGGTTGTGTCTCAGACAGTGGGTATAGGGCCAGACAAGCAGTGAGTTCCAGAATTACTGTTTAGTGACATACTCTAACAGGTCCCTTCCTCAGCCCAGAGCACCCCAGCAGCCATGCCATCAGGGAGGGACAGAGCTGTGCACACGACACAGAAAAACGAAGTTGACCTCATCACCTAACCCCCCAAATGGCCCAGGGCTCAGTTACTCAGTGAGTAATGGGAGACCAAAAGGCATTGGGGGAAGTAAAATAGCCTTTCAAGTCTCGTGTCCAAGCCTGTAGGCTGTGTGCCCTTGCCAATTCGCCATGAGTCTCCCTTAGTCAGTCAGCTCCACTGTTCTGTGGGGACCCATGGGACCTCTACAGGAAAGCTAGACTCCAACTTAGGGCAGCTGTACTAGGGAATCAGCACAGGCAGGTCTCTGGCTGGAAGCCAGGAGCCACAGACACGGGGAGAGGTGATGAGAGGGAGGTCATGCTGCTCAGCAGAGCCCGGGCCACTGGAGGGGAAGGAGCGGAGGTGGGTGCTGCTGGGATGCAGTGGGAAGCCGCAGAAGGAAGGCATGTATTCAAAGGCTGGCACTCCAGAAACTCTAGATCAGACCAAAGAGAAGCAGAGGCACCCAGAGGCCAGGGTCCAGAAGGGCGAGGAAGATGAAGAGCAAGGGACAGAGGCTAAGCAGGGGGAGCTCAACCTCTACCCCCTCCCAGCCCTTCAGCTCTCCACAGTCATTGTCACATCCTTGACTGCAGGCATCCCTGCTCAGCCACGGCTCTCCACCAGGCACCCTGGCACCCTGGCAACCCCACACCCTGTTCTTCCCAGCTTCTTTCTGAGTGCCAACCTCAGTACCCACTGCCGGCAGGTCAGGGCTGCCAGGCCATGCATCTGCCTTGCCAGGCAGACAAAGTGCCTTCTCCAGAGACCATGACATGTGAAGGATGGGTGGGAATGTGCTGGATGGTGGGACTGAAGCTTAGCCATCCAGGCTGACATTAGCAACCACTTCCCCCCGCCGCCGGGGGGGGGGGTGCAGAAGGCTTCAGAACTAGAGGGGTCCCCTCCCTCCCTTCCTCACAGTCACCAAGTAAAGTCCAAAACACAGAACTAGCTGGGGAAACTAAGGCATCTGCCCATTCTTCATGTAGCAAACATGTTTGGAGCATCTTACAATTGTAGGAAAGTGGCAAGCCAAAAAAACCCACCCTGCCTCTGGACCAGAGCCAGTGAAAGAAACCCACCCTGGATCTAAGACCTGAGCCAGCAAGATACTTTATCCCTGAACCCAGAACCAAAATGAAATGTGCCCTGACTCTGAAACCAGCACCAAAGAAACACACTTTGGCCCTAGAATCAGAGCCAGTGAAAAATGTGCCCTGGCCCTGAAATTAGAGCCCAAATGCCCAAAAGAGCCAGTGAAAGAAACATTTTGATCCTGAAACCAAAAACAAATCAGGGTAAAAAATAAAACAAAACCAACTGACCAATTCCCACTCTGGACGTCTCCTCCCTAGAAAGCTCTGCCCCCTATAGAAGTCCTGAGCTCACAGCCCTTTCCCTGCTGTCTCCTCCCACATGGGAGCTAAGGTAGCCACACTCTCCTGGACCCTTCCCTCCCTCCCAGTAAATCTCTTGAGTGAGGTTTGGGCGATGGAGCCTGGACGGAGAACCTTCCTTAGCAGACCAAGTTGCTTACACTCCCTGAACAGAGAGCACCAGAGGGAAGGGGAAGCTGTAACCCTTCTGTGAGGAAGCCTTTCCCAGCCGAGCACAATTGTTACATTCTGGGAAACAGGAGCTGGACTGTAACAGCTTCACCTGGGGAGGCCTTCCCTTGCTGAAGCCGAACTGTTAACACTGGGGAAGCCTTTCCCTGAAGCAGAGATGCACCTGCTACCTAGGCTTACTGTGGCCTGTGGTGTTCATTGGCTCCCTACTGCCTGAAAGTTTTCCCTTCGAGCTACACAAATACCTACAACAATATTGAGCAAAGTCAGGCATCGCCCTTACGTAGCCCAGACAAGTTAGAGATGAGTAACTGTCCAACAGTCTGTAGTTGCTATCACAGAGGGGATAAAGGAACAAATGACTGAGAAATACTCTGGGCATCACTGAGGTAAGCTTTTTGGCTGTGACTGTGAGGGCCTTTCCAGAGATTAACTGAGGTACGGAACAACACTGGCTTCAGACTGAACAGAAAGAAAGGAAGAAAGAAAGGAAGGAAGGAAGGAAGGAAGGAAGGAAGGAAGGAAGGAAGGAAGAAAGAAAGCCCTGAGCCAAGCATTCCCTCCTCCACTTCCTGATCTGCACAGGGCTGTTCTTAGCACGTTGTCTCCTCCAGCAGTATCTCTCTGCTCCCCATGCTGCTCCTGCCAGGTACTGGGCACCCCAGTGAAAACATAAGTAATACAGCATTCAGGGATAGTCAGGGTGATGCGTGGCATTGGAAGTGACCTGAAGCCAGCATCTTCAGGCAGAGGGGAGGCTCAGTGTAAGATTCTGAGGCGGAAGAAACATGACCTGTTCCAGAAGGAGAGCATGGGCCTGCATGGGCTGGAGAGGTCCAGGAGAGGAGCCTGCCTATACTTTTGTTTATAGGAGTGAGGAGCGGGGCATAACTGCTTATGAGGCCTGTGCTTCAGCAAGACCCTACCCTCCACTCTGTGGAATGAATTGTGCAAGACAAGAATGGTGGATGAAAAATGATCCAGTGAGAGAGAGAGAGACAATGGTGGCCTGAGGATAGATGAGAAGGTGCTACAGTGACCTCCTCAATACCTCCTGGGCAGACCCTCCTACCCCAACTACCCCCAAGACTGCAAGAGGGATTAGTGAGCAGCTGCATTCCATCTAAGACTTGGTTTAAGGTCTCTTCTGCCTGATCCTGCCTCTCTCTCACAGCAGGAGCCCTAAAAAGGGCAAGCTCCCTGTTGGAGGTGGCCCAGGTACACTGCTGACAGGAGAGCCTCCTCAGCACACAGCATAAAGGTACAAAGGTTTTCTGTTAGTTTGTCAAGAATGCACAGGAGATGGGCATGCTATCACCTCGCACTCCCAGCACTTGGGAAGCTGACATAGGAGAATCACAAATGCCAAGTCAGCCTGTACTACATAGCCAAGTTCAATGCCAGCCATTGGATATACAATGAATGTGAAGCCAGCCTGATATATACTCAGTCAGAGTCCCGTCTTAAAATTCAGAGAATATGGGCGAGCAAGATGGCTCAGCTGGAGAAGGTGCTTGCTCAAAAGTCTAAGAACCTTAAGTCTGATCTCTAAAACCAACATGGTGGAAAGAGGAGATTCCTGCAAGTCACCCTTTGACCTCAAGTGTTCTGTGGCACACACACGTATATACATGCACACATGCACATATACATGTACACACACGCACACATGCACACAAGGGAAGTGTCTAACCAGCATTACCCTCCCTGTCTGGGTCCAGCACAAACCACATACCAGAAGACAATCAGGAGGAGCCCAGGCACCCCACTTCACTTTGTCTCTAGGATCCCTATGGATTGCTGCTGTCTGAGCACAAAGCACAACGGGAACCCTGAGGAGTCTCTAGACTTCTCAACATCAACCCTACAAGAAACCAGGCTGGGCCCTTGTTAACCTCAGTCACTATGGAAGACTCCTGGTTCAAAGCTTTTATTGTGGATGCCTGACTCTACCTCAACAGTTCGTCCTCATCTCAACCCCAGGAGACAGACAGCCTTCCTCCCAGAGACCCTTGGTCCTTGTCCACTTAGCATGCCAGAGACTTCAAGGAGAGAAAACTCCAAGTCTAGTCTCGAAAGAGTTAACCAGGAATGCAGCCACAGCTACCCCCTCATGCCACGGTCATATAATGAAGGAAAACATCCCAGTGGCCTTCATTAGACTGTCATTTCTGTTCTCTGTCTCTGCTACCTGTGGATAGGAGAGGGATGCCAGCGTTTAAACCCTCCTGGCTGCTTCTCAGAATCCCGAGGCTTAGATGGCCAGTAGACCTCCAACAGATGCCTAAAGCCAACCTCCACATGGTCTCAGGTCTGAGTGTGCTCATGCAGAAGAAAGGAGCACTTCCAGGTGGAAACCTTCCAGATGTGTCTTCCCAGTCACCTTGTCACCAGATTGTCTAAGCACAAACTTTCTCAGGAATTATCTTTGCCTTTGGCTTTCACACAGAAAGGTCACATAGTTGTCTGCTTCTGATAGCACACATGCAGAGGGGAAATGGCTTCAGAGGTTTCCACAACTGGAATGCCCAAAGGAATGCTTGATGAAGAAAAGGGAGATGAGGTCATAACGGAGACGAAAGGGAAGGGAAGCAAGGGAGGACAGGCGACCTTACATGGGGTTGAAATGAGGAAGCAGGGTGGCCTTACACGGGGCATCTCATTCCTTTGTCCTTCAGCTGTCCCCAGCATTGTGGGCTAGTGAAGAGACACACAGAAACATCAGCTAGAAGCAGGGACATGCCAGTGTCAGCAGGCATATCAACACCTAAATCTTGAATTTTAGTATCATTGTCCACTAAAAAGAGCCAGAACTCCTAGGTAAAATGGTTAATTCAGGGTGAGAGCAGAGAAAACACCAAATGTGTCTGGAACATTGTGTTGTGCTAGAACACAAAGTGCCCGAAGACTGATGGAGAGATGTCAAGACACAGGAGCCTGATGAGATGGGCCGAGAAGATACTTAAGAAGGGGTGTAAGGGGGTGCAGGTGGTTTGTGACCAACGGAATATCAACAGTTCCCAATAATTATGTGTTAGGAACAAAGAGAAAGGGGCTGTATAGAGAGGACCTGGCAGATTCCACTGAAACTAAGCAACCAATGGTCCGATTTCCATTGGGTGATATAGGACACCATGTGCTGCCTGAGGTCAGAAACACCCAACATCACTGCTACAATAATCTTGCCCAAAATGCATAGCCCGAAACCACCAGACAACAGAATCCAAGCAGCAGCATTTTACAAAATGGCCATCCTGTACTGTTCAAAATGTCAAGTTCAAGACACCCAAAGAACAGGTGATGATCCTTTACAGATGGAAGGAGGTAAAGTCCATGACAATTAAATGCAGAGGGTGACTCAGAGACAAGAGATAATAGGGAGCTTGGACCAGATGACAGTGTTGGGTCAATGGTACAGCTCCTGATTTAGGCTGCACTGTGGCTTTATGAGTACACCTTTACCAACAGATAATAAAGGTTTGGAGAGGGGGGTTGAGACAGGGTTTGTCTGTGTAACAATTCTGGCTGTCCTGGAACTTACTCTGTAGACCAGGCTGGCCTCAAACTCACTGAGATCCACCTGCCTCTGCCTCCCAAGTGCTGGGATTAAAGGCATGAGCCACTACCACTGTCGATAATGAAAAATTTAGAGAGTGACAGAAACCACAATTATCTTCAACTTATTCTTAAATAATTCAGAAAAATGTGTATGCAGTTGTATCCTATGTTGTTTCACAGATGTATAATGTGGAGGTTATGTATATACATGAGCATGGAATGATAATCCGAGCCAGTAAAACACAGGCAGTTATGGCCTGTGTAAAAGGCACATGCAAACTTGCTGCAATTTTTCTCTGAGTTTGCCATGACATTAAAATAAAATTACGAAAATATTAGTAGCCAAGAGTCACACGGTGTTCACTATGATGGCTCAATTCACTAGCTATTCATTCACACGATGCTCTGGTGTTATATAGTACTATGGGGGAACAGGCACACGGTAACTAAACTGCTTGTCTGAGCACCCTATCCGTGAACATGACAAAGCTAGGCTGAGAGGTGTCTGGCCGGGAGCTGTGCTCTTAGCCAGTGCACTGCTCTGCCTCCTGAGCCATGCAGAAAGCTGAGCACACAGAGCAAGCCTCCTCATTCCTACACACACAGACACTTATGCACAGGAGCACGCACACATGCACACAGCTGTCTGGAAGACCAAGCTAATCTTCAGACCTGAGACTTTCAGAAGCTGAACTTTCAGCCCTAAGCCTTGAGCAGGGGAGAGGGACCTGGAGAAACCCAGTCCTGAGGGTTTCCAGTGGCTTTGGCTCAGCACTATTTATCTTTTCTAGAACTCCAAACTTGTTTCTTTCTCCAAGACTTATCTGCCCATCCCATTCTCATGAACCTACCAATGAAGGCTCTTGACCGTTTTTTATAGTGTGTGTGTGTGTTGTGCATGAATGTGTGCATGTATGTCACAGTACTAGAGGTCAGAAGGACATCTTATGAGAGTTGGTTCTTTCCTACCATGCGGATCCTGAGGACTGATCTCAGCTTGTCAGGTTTGATGGCAAAAGCAACCCTTGATACCTGCTGAGCCAGCTCCCAGGCCTGGACAAAGGCTTTCTGAGCAAAAGCTAGGGCCTTAGAGGAAAATGTGGACCCAGACAGAGTGGCTGAAGTTGGCTGGCAGCTGACAGAAAAGACAAGAGGAGCAGTCATTGAGGTGATAAGAAATGCTGGATGTGCCAAGCCCAGCAACAGGGGTCACTGCAGGAACCATTCCTGGGGGGTGGGAATGGGATGACACCCTCCCTCCTTGGCACTTTGCCGAAACACTGGGGACAGTGTCTCCTCGCCAAACCTCAAGCAGCAGTAAAGACATGGAGCCAAGGCTGAGAGTCAGGAACGATGCCATTCTGTTGGGCCTGTCCAGTGTGCAGGGGAACAGGAGTGAGGAAGAGAGATGCTGACGTCTGAGTTCAGAAGTGGAGTGGACCCCCGCCATCACCCTCCCTGCCTGCCCAAGGGCCTGTCACAAGGCGGCCATGGCTCACACCTGCTTATCAGGCCTGGGGTGTGGAGAGGGTGTCTTGGACAGGAGATAAGGCAGGGACAGGGCTGTCCACACCAGTCCTGCTCTGCCTCCCTCATTCACACCTCCTCAGAGGCCCTCAGTCACTCTGCCCCTGCAGCCTCCACCTGCAGCACTGCGCCTCCTCTGCAAACCACCCTACTGACGGCCTTCCCCCAGGAAGGCTCTGCCCTGTGCAACTAAAGACCACCAAGCTGGAAGGAACCCTTGAGACTGGTCCATCTCTTTACTTGACGGGTAGGGAAACTGAGGAATAAGGTGCCACTAACCTGAACTCATATTACAAACACAGCTGAAAGCCGGAGTCAGAATTCACGCTCTGATCCCAGAACAGACATGGTTCAAGTCACAGCATACAGACCAAAGAAAGGCTTAGTCTGAGTTTCAGATTCATATAGGGAAAGAGGGCACAATGACATCGTGCAGCCCTGGCTCCGAAACAGCCAGTGTTCCCTCTGTTCAGACTAGAGCAGGTGTCCTTCACCTGTGTCAGAAGGCAATGGCTGGCAAGGTGGTGAGAGGGTAGGGGGGCACAGTGGAAGGCCAGGGGTACTCATGGGTAGTGGGAGGGAAGGTAAGTTTTGTCCTGCAGGATGGTTGAACAAGGAGCCAGCGGTGTCTGGAACTCAAGCCACTGCCCCCCCTCCCCGCCCCATCCTTAGAGGACATTGGACAGAAAGGATCAGAGACTGAGGCAGGATATTTCATCTTGTGTGAGTGAAGGGAGCCTGGAGGGGGAAGGACAGACACATTCTGAGGGCCAGGTTGGGAGGAGAAGAGAAGGCGGGGCTTCACATCTGTGCACAGCTGGAAGATCTAACTTTAGCTCTGCTCCTGCAGAAGACACTCAGGAGCCCCGCTCAGCGCACACGCCCCTTCTCCCATCTCTCCACCACAAAAGACCAGCTCCGGCTGTAGCCTAAAGCGTGGTGACTGAAGGACCAAGCTGGTGTCAGCAATGCTCAACTCTGGTTCGAAGCCCCAGACTGTCTCTGGCCTTCCTGGGCCCCCGCACTGGGAGAACAGGAGCACTAGCACCCAACAGAGTTCACTCAGTTTTCCTGACTTGCTGGCTAACTCCAAAGACATTTAACCGGCTATTATTTGCAGAACTCAATGGGGACCCCAGAAAGGAGTCGCCTCCATCATGTGTTCACCTCTAGCACATTAGCAGGGTTAAGTGGATGTATGAATGACTGAACTGAAACCAAGTAAATGACTGAGCAGCCTTGAGAGATGGGAGGTAAGCATTAGACCACAGGCTGGAAAATCAAAGTTCCTAGAATTATGTTTCCTCCACAGCATCTCCCAAGTGTCGCCTGGAAGAGGGAGATAGGAACCGTGGAACACTGATGCGGGATGCAGCAGCATGTTATGGCTTCAAGGTTTATGGAAAGACAGAACTGCTTCTGCCACTTAGCATCACAGGCGGCCCTGTACCTTCTCATTGACCTCTATCAATCACCTGTAAGCTGACAGTAACTGGCTCCCACTTAAAACTTACCAACCTGCAGTCTATGTGTTCAATCCTCTCAACCTGTTTCTATATGAGGTGCCTCATGAAGAAGGAAGAAGGGAGCTGGCCAAGGCTACAAAGCTTAAGCATGGAGGATGGAATGGATGGGAACCCATCACAAGCATACTCCTGCTCCTGTCTCCAGAGCCTTGGTCCAGACCCACACTATAGACCTACTGATGTGGCAGGCTCTCTCGCTGTCCTAGAGACTAATTTCTGTACTGTGTATAAATTAACTATTGGTTTTGTTTTTATAGTTCTGAGGCAGGATCTCACTATGTAGCTGGCCATGGCTGGCCCAGAACTCAGTATGTAGACCAGCCTTGAACTCAATAGAGACGCACATACGAGCTGGGATTACACCATGCGTAGCCATTGTTTTCCTTTTTAAAGAAACAAATATAAACTTGACAGAAATTATCAGAGCACAGTATCACATGAAATGGGTTAACATACGATATGGGATGTCATGTAAAATAAATCCTGATCTCCCTTTTGTCTCCATCAATGTCTTTTTAACAAACACACTGAAAGCCTGCTTATTCAGTCTGCAGTGTCAAAGCTGAGAGGCACAGCTAACATGTCAGTTGGCTAAATAAATCAGAATCATCATAAATGTGAACGTGTTCGAGATGGGTAGAAACTGTAACAAAGAAATCTTAACACTTGACATATATAAGATCCCTCTTTGTAGCCAGGTGGTGGTGGTGGTGTACACCTTTAATCCCAGCACTCCAGAGGCAGAAGCAGGTGAATCTGAGGCCAGCCTGGTCTACATAGTCAGTTCTAACATAGCCAAGGTGACCCACAAACTGACAATGTGAGCATATAGTGAGCATATAGTGGCTGGTCTGACAGTGGACCAGTTGAAAGGAAGGTTCCACACGCATCAACATACGGGGAGAAAGC
Organism: Sigmodon hispidus; assembly: GCA_004025045.1. Classification (NCBI taxonomy): domain Eukaryota; kingdom Metazoa; phylum Chordata; class Mammalia; order Rodentia; family Cricetidae; genus Sigmodon; species Sigmodon hispidus. The sequence continues at coordinate 37,376 of PVIH01009547.1, forward strand.
TGGACCGTGACTGGAGTCAGCCTCTCCCTGGACTCAATGCAGCACGTCCTCAGTGTTTACTATCAACTGCCCTGTACATGTAAGTCAGCTGTCCACTGTCTTTATAAACTTCCTATCTTGAAAGGATCCTCAGGCAAAAGCCAGCATCAGCAAGAAGGCCAGAGCATAGAGGAACAACAGCCTGGAGCCTGCCCTGGCTGGGCATCAGTCAACATTCCATTTCTTAAAAAAAAAAAAAATTATTATTAAGCTTAACAGTTTCTCTTATACAAAGATAGATCAAAAAGAAACCTAGAACACATGCGCATGTTGTGTCCTCCCCACCCCAGTAAAAACATGCAAATAACCAAGGAAAAAGAGTATAAGGGTCTTTCAACAGAGAAAATTACCTTTGCTTTTACAAGATGTTTCCATGCACCATTCTGTTTTAAATTACATATTCCAGGGCTGGGGAGATGGTTCATTGGGTAAGCCATCAATTCCACAAGTGCGAAGACCCAAGTGCCAATTCCCCAACACTCGCAGGCCAGATATGGCAGCACATGTCCGTAATCACAACACTCCTCAGGCATAAGGGGGTGCAGAGCAAGAACACTCAGAAGCCTGGTGCATGCCCAGCACGGTGTGCACAGCAATGAACAAGAGACTCTGCCTCAGACAAGGCACAGGCAAGCACTGGCACCTGGTTATTCTCCACTCTCCACGCACACTGTGAAACGTGCACATCCTTACAGTCATGCAAACTTATGCAGGCGCGCATGCACAAACACACACACACACACACACACACTTTTTTAAATAAAAATAAATAAATAAAAATTGGGGCTGGAGATTGGTTAAGAGCACTGGCTGCTGAGTGCAGTTTGATTGCCAGCTCCCACATGGCAACTCACAAACACCTATAGCTGCAGTTCCAGGGGATCTGCCCTCTTCTGGCTTTCTTGGACACTAGGGATGCATATGATATACAGACATGCATGCAAGTGAACATCCATACACACACAATTTCTTAAAATGCAAATTCCAGCCTCATAACAGATCTCCTGAATCAAGGGAGCAGTTGAGAAATAGATATTAAACCAGAGGCTCTCAGCCTTCCTGATGCTGCCCCCTTCAACACAGTTCTTTATGCTGTGCTGACCTTCAACCCTAAGATTATTTTTGTTGCTACTTCCTAACAGTAACTTTGCTACTATTAGCCAGGTGGTGGTGCACACACCTTTAATCCCAGCACTCAGGAGACAGAGGTAGACGGATCTCTGAGTTGAGGCCAGCCTGGTCTATGGCCAATGGCCACACACAGAGAAGTCCTGTCTCAAAGAACAACAAAAAAATGCTACAAAAAAATTTTATGAATTGTAATGTAAATATCTATGTTTTCCAATGATCTTAGGAGACCCCTGTGAGATTAATCTAAATCAATAAAATACAACAATATGGAGCTTAAAATTGAAGCCTATGTTTTTAAAAGTATAAAAGGTATTCGGGATAACTTGGCAAATTTTAATAGGGATTATTAAAATGGATTCTTGGTAAGTTTTTCTTTTTCTTTTTTTAATTATTTATTTATTTTTATTTTATGTGAATTGGTATTTTGTCTGCGTGTATAACTGTGTAAGGGTGTCAGATCTTGGATTTACAGACAGTTGTTAGCTGCCATGTGGATGCTGGGAATCGAACTCAGGTCCTCCAGAAGAACAATCAGTGCTCTTAACTGATGAGCTTAGTTCAGTTGTACAACTGGGCTCAGATCAATAACTGAATTGAGCTACCGTTTACCCAAAAGCAACCCCTTTTTTAAAAATAATCTATTTATTATTATTTTATGTACATTGGTGTTTGTGCTAGGGCTCGAACCAGGGTCCCTCTTGTAGAGCAATCAGTGCTCAGTGCTCTTAACCACTGAGCCAACATCAAATTCTTCTTTTTCAAACAGGATTTTATGTAGTCAGGCTGATGTACCTCTTACCTTAGCTTCCTAATTGCTGGGATTACAGACATGTACCAAACCCAGCAGACATTTTGGTAATTTTCTTAAGATTTCATAAATATAGAAGAATGTCCTTAATCATAGGCTACATTAAGTTCAGATGTTAAAAAGTGACTTGTCATGCCTCAGCTTACTTTTTGGGGGGGACGACAAATTAATTTTAAATGGTTCTAGGTAGAGAGGAGCCATTGAGACAAAACCTGGGGAAAGACGGCACTCATCATTTCCAAAAAGTAAAAACATGCCGCCTTGGCACTCCTGACAGGCCTCGGGGCTGTAGCCGCCATGTGAGGCATTTCATGAGGCTTTGAGTGGCACCACAGCTGCTGTAACGGCTCAGCCTAGCTGACCCTTAAGGAGAGGAGGGCATACTGGAGTACCCTAGAGGTAGGTTCTCTGGTAACCCTAGCCCCTCACTGGCAATGTCCATAACCAATCCCACTGCCCCAGTTACATGGGGTTCAGGTCAAAGGGCAAAGCCCTCCTCGCATACACTTGACCTGACTGATTTCTTTTTTTTTTTTTTTTTTGCTAATTTTTTTTTGTTTATTTTGTTTTGTTTTTCTTTCTTCTTTTTTTTTTTTTTTTTTTTTAACTTTTTTTTACTTATTTGCCTTGGTGTTTGCCTGGAACTGGGAACTGGTACTATAGACAGTTGTTAGCTGCCATGTGGGTGCTGGGAATTGAACCCTGGTCCTCTGGAAGAGCAGACAATGCTCTTAACCGTGGAGTCATCTCTCCAGCCCCCACCTGACTGACTTCTAAAAGTGAGGGTGAACACAGGAGTTCCACCCCAGTGTGAGACTCTGGGAGCTTAAAGGCAGAGTTTTTAAGGTTCCATAAAGGGTCGAGCAGGAGATCCAGCAGGGTCCATGGTTAGGCTGGGCCCTGTATGACTTCTGTCACTGTGACACATCACCTGACAGAAGCAACCTCAGGACAGGTTTATTTGAGCTTATGACTGCAGGGATTTCAGTCCACCATGGCCCAGAACGTCTAGAAGCAGAGGGTCTTCCCAGGGTGGCAGACAAGAGCAAAGTACACAGGCCAGAGCCAAGTGGGGCATAAGCATCAGAGACTGACTCTCCTAATCTACTTCCTCCAGCTAGGCCTCAACTGCCTTCAAAACTACACAGGTTGGGGGTGCATTGATGAGATACATGTTAGATACCCATCATTGCAGGCTGCTAACAGGAAGTCTTCCATAAACAGGGTGACCTCAATGATACCCTCAGAGATGAGGAGGGAATAAGGATCATTCCAGCAACAGGCTGCAAGCTGAGCACAGCTCTGCAGGAAGCCACTCCCTCAGGATCAGGTTACCTCTCCTGCCAGTCTCTAATCAAAGGTCTAGAAAGACAAGGTTTCTGCCTTGTAAGGTGAAAGTGTAGAAACAGCAGCAGCATGGCATGTGGTTCAGGAGCTAGCATCCCCTTCCCTAACCTCTGTAACTTAGTAAGGCCTTTTCTGTGTGCAATCCGGAGAACAGAGTTTGAAGATATCACGGAAAATTGAGAACGATTAAGAGTTGAATCCCTATGCACAGACAGGGAACTTCCGGCAGACAGCCTGACCATCCCTTTAAACCAGGAACTGGAAGGGTAAAGGGCAGGGAGGGCGGTGCTCCAGGTTCAGTCTGAGAACCTGAGGGAAACCAAATGGCTAATGACTTACTCAGGTTCTTGCAGAGGACCCCGATTCAATTCCCAGCACTGACATGGTGGCTCAGAATCACCTGTAATTCCATTTCCAGGGGACCCAATGACCTCTTCTAACACTGTGAGCATATAGGCAAAATACTCATATGAAGATTCGAAAGGAAAAAAAAAAAAAGAGGTCTGGCACACTGTGTTTTTATTATGTTCTTATCTCTATTTTTCGTGACCAGAAAGTATTTCATAGAAAATAAAATCCCAAGATAAATTAACTGACTGAGATGGTCAAGACTCTTCACCATCTAGGAGGAAGACAGGGCTGAGTGAGTGGAGCAACTCCAAGGCCACCAGCAAGTCAGGCCAGCTCAGCAGAATGGAGCATGGCCACAGGAGAAGGCTCAACTGCATGAGTACACGAAAGGACCTAGGCCGCAGCCTCTCAGGTCCCCACCACCACCACACCACCTCCTGGGCTCCTGAAGAAACACCCACCCAGGCCCCGCCATCACTTCTCTTCTGAGGAGAGAAAGTAACAGACTCTTGGTCACAGTGACATTTTGGCTTTCTATCCTTAGAAGGACTGGCACAAGCTAATGGAGACAGTGAGATAACAGAATAGCACTAATCAGCTACTGCGCCTACCCAATGCTTCCATTTTGCTCGGTGCAGGAAAAGAACAGGGTCAACCACGGCCTTATCTTTATTGTAAAGCCACTGCATTTCTATCAGAGGCCAACACAACACCTCAAAGACCACGCTCATAGCGCTGCTTTGAAGACAGTAGCGGAGTGACAGGTTCACAGGAGTTCTTCTGCCTGGGAGCTACTGAATCGTCTATACTCAGGATCCCTCAAGACTGTGTAAACCACAGCCGGAGATCAGCACAGGAAGACACAAGACAGCTGCTCTTTGCACAGGAGTGAGCTGGTTTGGACCTTGGCCTGGGCTCTCCTTATCTGTGGGGTGCTGGCCCAGCAGACAGTGGACTCTCGGCACATACCTTTCTTGAGCTCCTTTAGAAAGCCTTAGGGAAGGAAGTGAAGGAAGAAACACACCTATGTAGCCCCATGGATCCCTGGAGGAGTCACATCTTTGCTCTATTCTGCCCAAGTCAGGTATTAAAGTGTCTCTGGTGAGAAGACAGCAGGGCCAGACCCTTCTTAGCAAGCAGACCTAGGACCAGGAATACCCACTAACATAGGCAGATACCCGAGTCAAACCCATCTAACCTTGCCTTAACGCTGAGGTGTCCTGAATGACTTCTACAAACTACCAGTGGGGGAGATACAACGTTCTCTCAGCCTCAACTCCCCCACATGTAAAATGGGAACAGAGGGATTTTTTGCAGAGGCTCACTGTCAGACAATGCAAGCAAAGCACTGCATACGGAGGACACGAGGAAAAGCCTTGACACAGACAGATGGGAGGACATCAGGGTCATGTGAGAGAAGTAAGTCACATAGTGTATTTGGACAGGATAAGAGAGGAATTCTAAAAGACATCCCCACCAACTTGGATCCAAGAGAAAGAAAACAACGCTGAGTTCTGAGCTGGTGAATCTTTGGAGGGATTTTTAGACAGGAGTCCATCATTTCTTGAAAATAAATCTGCTAACATACAACTGCCTGGAGAGAGCATGCCTCTTTATCATGGGTGCTCAGCGCACAGCCAGACCCTAGGGCAGCTTTTCCAGCTGGGTGTCCGTCTACTCCTTAGCTTTCAGCTCCTCTAGCTTCTTCCTGTAGCGACTTAGGAAGTAATCATCAGGTTCCACTCCTGAGCTCTTCAAAGTTTCCAGAATCTTCTCCAGTCTGGCCACAGAACGGGCTCCCTCGATCTTCCTTGTGCTCAGGTACAGAGTGAACTCCTGGAAATCTAGGAGCTTACAGGTGTCCACAGAGCAAATATTCCGGATGTTGTTGGTCCTATCCAAATGGGGGAAAAACACCAGGCCTGACATCTTCTCTAGGTCCTGGAGGCTCACCTGGAACTCAGTTAGCTGAGACTGGAACTCAATGGCTGTATTTGGCACAACAAAGGCCCCCAGTGCGAGTGGTTCAGTAGATTCTGGGCTTCTGCGAGCCAGAATCACTTTGTAAAGGTGTGAGGGGACTGCCACATTGTCTTCACCAATCACCTAAAAACAAAGCAGCCCAATTAGTGGCACTGATTTGTGCCAATGGTGTCCAAGGCTTTGTTCCCATAACTTCTTAGATGCATTACCAAAAAAGCGCCCTGTATGCGGCCTCAGTGTACCTCAATGCAGCATAGTCTAATTTCTAAGGAAATTCAAAGAGATTCAGACAAAGGCGAGTATCAGGCAGGCCAGTTCTAAACAGACTTTAAAATAATGCTACTCCAAAGACCAGGACAGAGGAAGAAGAGGTGCCAAGAGCAAACACTAAATTTTCAGTGGGAAAAAGCTGTCATTTTCTCTTTATCTCATAATCAGAGCTTTTGATGCTCTACACAGTAGAGGTCAAAACTGCTGGCTTCAGCAGTCCCAGCTCTCACAATAAAGACAGCCCTGATCTAGCAAACTAACCAAGAAACAACAGACAGTCTTTGAAGAGGCAGCCAAATACCAATGAACAGAACTTTCCAGATCACTTTGATCACAGCTCACTGGATGAGATGTCTTTTTAAAATAATAAAATATATACATGGCACATTAAAAATAAATAATACACAAAAAGTCTAAATTATGTCTATTATTGTGTTTTCTAATTTTTGACTGTTAATAGGCTAACTATAAAAAGATATTTAGAGGCTTCTAAATTAAATAAACATATGTTTTTAAAAAATTTTAACTTTAAAATTTAAATCTAAAAATGCTACTTAAAAAAAGAAGTTATGCTATGCTTTTGTTTCCATAAAAGATGAGAGCCTATAGATTACCTCCAGGCTAATATAGTTTAATCAAAAAGACCCCCTAAAAAAGTCTCTAATAAAAAGAGATGGCCACATCAACTTCAAGGCTGCTAACTAAGATGATCCAGCCTCAGGACTCCCATAAAATTGCCAGTGCCCCTAAACAAGAAAAATAATAAAAAAATTATACCCAAATTCCCAAAATATTGTTCACAAATGTTTATTTTCATTATAAATCGTTATTAGTCATAGTTAATCTCTTTCTAGGAAAAAAGGGGATATGATATAAAAATGATTTTAAAGGATAGGTTTCTTGAATTAAAGTAGAATCAATAATCTGTCAATCTCAAAATATTCTACATTGATGTAAATTTCAGTTTATTGATATAAATTTAAGGTCAATTTTATTATACTGTATATATTTCTACTCATTTAAAGCACTGTTTATATAACTCACTTAAAATTATATAAATAAAAAATACAGATTAACAGTCATCTATAATAACCAAACTTATAGTCATGTTAGTTTTTTTAATATACAAAAATATATTTCAATAGATAAATAATCTTCAAACACTTCAAAGACCTACAAAATATAGCATGTAAAGTATTTTTAAAACTTAGACTTTTCTAGACAGTGAGACAAGTCTACCCTGACAACACAAATCTACTTCAAAAAATAGACATCAAAAAACTCCATATAAAGTTTACTTGGGGCTGGAGAGATGGCTCAGCGGTTAAGAGCACCATCTGCTCTTCCGGAGGACCCGAGTTCGATTCCCAGCACCCACATGGCAGCTAACAACTGTCTGTAGTTCCAGTTCCAGGCAAACACCAAGGCAAATAAATAAAAATAATAAATAAAGTTTAAAAAAAAAAAAAAAAGTTTACTTTATGACAAAAATTAGCCATTAGACAAGAGATTATCCTTGCCTCAACTGCCTGACAATAAGCTATATAAACTTACCATACAAGACCCACAAAAAAATGACCTCTGAACTTTGACAAAGTAAGCCAAAATAATTCTTCAAGTTCCTACTTCACCAAAAACCCCTGCCAAACATTCTACAAAACACAAAATAAACAACTGACAAACTATGCCAAAATAAATAAAACAGTCCTTCAAAAAGTCTGCCAGAGACTCTAAATCTATAAACTAAAAATAAATGCCCCAACATTACAAAAAAACTTTAAATAACCGTCCAAACAGCCAAATGTCATCTCTATCATTACTAAATTTTAAAACTTATTTATACTTCCTGTTTATTCAAATAATATTATATCCTTCTATAGTCTTTGTAATTAAAAATTAGTTATAATTATAAATTTCCTTAAATATAAATAAATATAAAATTTTAAACTCACAAAAATATTTTCTTTAATTTTACTAAATACAAATAAACTAAAAATTGTAACCATAATTCTTACTTAATGACTATTCTATTATATATAATTTTACTATGTCAAAAATAAAACTTTCCTTTTTGATTAGACAGGAAAGGGGAAGTGATGTGGGATGTCTTTCTGTATGCTGTGAATATGCTTTATTATTGGTTAATAAAGGAACTGTTTTGGCCTATGGTAAGGCATTTTAGAGGCAGGCAGGAAAAGAGGGTGGAGTCAAATGGAGACAAAATCCAGTGCCCAAGAGGCAAGATATAAAAAAAAAACTTAGATAAGTCACAGGCCACATGGCAAAACAGATTAATAAAAATAAATTAAGATACAAACACTATCAATAATCTTAAACCATAAGCCAAACAACATATAATTAACATAAGCCTCCGTGTGTTTTTTTGAGACTGGGGGGGTCGGTCTGCAGGTCCAAACAAGACAAAAATTTATTACTACACTCACATGCGACTGCTTTTGCTTAGTTTCAAATGCTCCTGGACTACCAAACACTGAACTTCAAAACAGAACCAAGCGCACAGTGACTATGGCCACATTCCCAAGGGGGTATAAACTAAAAGGAGCTTCAAACACTTCACCGTGGCTGGGGACCCAGCTGGTAAGCAAATTTTTGGTGCCACCTGGTGGGCTTTCTATAGCACTGCAACTCAGCCTGAGAACTTCCAAGTCCTTGGAGTCTCCTACACACTCGCTCACTACTTCTACCTCCAAAGCTCTTTGTCCACATACAAATGGCTACTTTCAAAAACATCTCACCAGTTATGTTACTGGACTGTCAACCAGAACTTCTGTGAGTTCCTTAAGTCCCAGCAAAAGGTATGATCACTTGACATCTCACATTCCATGGCTTTTCTTCAAGGAAAAGTGACATTTCTATGGTTTGGGGGCTTTTTAAACTCACACTAGCTAGAGGACCTTTTCAGTGCTGCTGTCCTGAGGGCCTCAGGGATGCTGAACACCCTCCAGCACTCAGCTGCATCTCAATCCTTGACACTGTTCCTATTCAGAACTGTAATGTATGAATGACTCTTCTAGTTCAGACCTTCCTTACAGGTTAAGTAGAAAATGCAATCAACTTGTTATCTGGCCCAGTCAGTCTACTCTGTTCACAGTACATCTAAAAGAAACCACGACTGCTTGGAAATTCAAAAACCCACTGTTTCTTCCTTAAATTTGAGATATATAACCTGGTGGTGGCGACACATACCTTTATTTCTAGCACCCAAAAGGGAGAGTTCCAGGACAGCCAGGACAGACACACACAGACACACACACACACACACACACACACACACAGACACACACACACACACACACACACACAAAACCTGTCTCAAAAGAAATAAATAAATAAGCTTAAAATAATTTAGGATTCTCTTCCTTATAGTACGGTAACTGAGCAATTTGTGTAAGTTTTTCTTTGAGAAAATGTTCCTAGAATGCCTAGAAAACTCAGTCTATCACTCAGGTTCCACTTTGCCATAAGCTGGGGCTGCACAAACAAACAGCACCAACAATCCCCAAATGCCCTCACAGAACTGTTAAAATAACAGACTGGCATGCACCCACCTTTAACCGAAGCACCTGGAAGGCAAAGGCAGAAGCCATCCAGTGAGACCTCCCACCCTGTGTTGAGGTTGAGAGAAAGGGGGGGGGGGGGCAGGGAAATCCAGCTGAACACAGATAGCCTCAGACAAAGGATTCCTATATGGCTTAACAGAACCAAGCTTTCAGTATCAGTACATCAGCAACAAACCTTTTCACAGATTTAGCATAAAAATGCTTTAGAGATCTCTGACGCTATCAGAATGCTCAGGAACCCTGAACTCTTGTCAAGGCTAACAAAAACTGGAAACCAACCAACTGGAGGTGACCAGAAAATACACCATGCAGGACAGTTAGAAGATGGACTCACATGTAAGCTGGCTATTTCCTATATACTGCCCAGAGCTTGCTTTCTTCCGAGAGATAGAAATAACAACTTATCCCCATCATAACCACAAAGTACTTCCCAGTTCCACATGAAGTTGGCAAGAAACAATACAGGTTAGCATGGTATTTGTAATGTCATGTAGTTACTGTGTCTTGAGTAAAGTTTTAAGATAAGTATTTAATGGCATCACTCTCAGTAAGACAAGGAAGGTCGTCGGACCAAAAGCAAGACAGCTGGAACAAGAGGCCAAGCCCTTAAAAATCCCAATCACATGGCATAAAGTAAGAAAATGGGGAGTTTGGGGAACAGGAAATCCATCCATACCTCGGAAGACAGAAGAAGCAAAAAGTGAGACACCGGGGAAGTGAAGCCAACGGGAATGTCAGTGAGCCCTGTGTCAAACAAGTGTCACTGAAAAGCCAGCAGACATCTGCTGGTAAGGCAGCTCAAAGTAAACAGAACCTCCACCTACTGGGCAACTTCTCCAGGCAGTGGGCAGATATGTACATGAAGAAGAAGTTTCTCCAGACTGCCAGATTCCTGGAGCAAATTGTGATTTATTCTGTAGCCCCACCCACAGTGAAGGGCAGGCTGTGAGATACTGCTCACACATCACACAATGTTCAAGCCCAAATTTTCAGGTGCTTCCTGTGTCTGAACTCAACCTCTCACATCAAGAAAGCACATGGACGGCCTCAGCTACACTCAGGGTGACTCTGATTCAAGCTGCTACAGGAGTCACTTCTGATAACATCACTGCTACTGATCCTCCCCGGGGCTCACGTGTCCTCAAGTTCTCCAGCGTTGTGATCCACTTCCCCAGATCCTGGTGGACACTTCTGCTTGGCTGTAAGGAACTCTCCTGGCCCATTTTCTGTTATTTCTGCATGCTGGCAGATACTCTATTGCATAAATTTTATTTGGTACTATAATAAAACCCCGGAGCCAGATATTGGAGAGAAGCTGAAATATCAGAAACAAAGAAACAAACCACAGCCATTTCACTCCTCAGCCCTGTCTCCACAAGCCTGTGACTCCAAACTTCTCTAAATTCAGCTGAAAAGGGAAGTGGCAAACCAAAGGAAAAGGTCCGGCCTCCTCCAGCCTCATCTTACTCTCTCTGCCCAGCTATCTCACTTCCTGGTTCAACTTTCCTAGTGTTAGGATTAAAGGTGGAGGCTAACCACCTCCTGGCTCTGTTGGGCCTTGAACTCACAGAGATCCAGGTGGATCACTGCTTCCAAAGTGTTGGGATTAAAGTAAATCATTCCCTGACCTTCATGGTTTGGCTCTGTCTTCTGGTATTTCAGACTTCTGGTATTTTGTTAAATATATAAGAAACCACAATACTCTTGGCCTCCACCCACAGCATCTTCCATTACTGATAGGCTCATGTTCTGTACCAGGCACTCAGTCCCTTTGCCACAGATCTTTGAGAGCTCTAAGGACAACAATGAATGAGCATCAAGTGAGCAAACAGACAGGTAGGTCTGGATCTCCCCCTTTCAATCACGAGCTGTATGATCTAGGCTTGACCCCTAGGGTCCTCAATTTCCTTGTGTGGTAAAGACTGCCATGAGGACAGAATGTCAGCATGTTAAAAGGGACTCACATGATGCCTAGTGTAACGACCCTCACTAAATGCCAGTTCATCAGTTCACTGCTCCGAAATTTAAGTGTATACGCGCTCCACTGTCTGCCCAGCAAATCCAGGTATCCCCATGTTGGCTGTGGATGTTCTCCAGAGGGAGGGTGTGCATGGCTGAAAACAAGCAACAAATTAAGTGGCTGTGTGATTCAGAACCATCATGTCTAACTGCCAAGCACCCCCTTAAAGATGGAATTCACAGCTCACACTGTTCCTTCAGAGGACAGGCTGCTCTCCAGGACTGTCCAACGTGTATCCCCTTCCAAACACATTAAAGGACACTACTGAACCCACAATGCTCTATTGGAATTAACATTTCTAAAAGGTTCCACATGCTAAAGAACTATCTGAACTTCTTAGCTGGACATTGAGGTTTCTGCCACCAAGGCCCAGCCCTTCATCCCTTCTGCCTCTTCGGCATAAATCCTCACTGTTGTCCACACAGGCTGCCCCCCCAACCCCTCTCCCAGCCCCACTTCTCCCCTGGTGAGATCCCAAGCTCACATATGCATCTGTGTGCTTATTGCCAGGCAGTGTAGTGGTATACACCTTTAATCTCAGCCGAGGCAGAAGGATCTTTGTGAGTTCAAGGTCAGCCTGGTCCATACAGCTAGTTCCAGGTCAGCCAGGACTACACAGAGAAACCCTGGAAAAAAACAAAAACCCACAAAACTGGAAGACATGCTATATATGCAAAGGACTTTTAGAGTAAAAAAAAGGGGGGATATATATATATTTTATTACATATTATTATATATACATATATAATAAAAAATAAGATAACTGCTTAAAGGCCCACACATGACATTATGAGCCAGGGTACCTGCAAGCATGCAGCTGAGTTTGTTAGTGAGCATCTACTGCTGGGCATGCAGCCTTCCTTTAAGAGCAGTTTGCTTACCCAGTGAAACCCCTTGGAGAAAACTGAATTTTCATTTGCTTGTGGTTACCAATGAAGATACCTTCTGGGTCAGATATGGAGCCCAATTAAATTCTTAAAATAGCAAAAGTTTCTTTTCCTAATTTAATCACTAACAGACATCATCTTGTCCGCATGCTAACAGATATACTAAGGAGTTCTGGATTTAAATTTTTAGTTGTAATCAAGTTTGATCTGAAAAATAACACCCAAACTAGCTAACCATACATTATTATAGAGAAGTTGACTAGTGAAAATACAAATACACTAAATCAGAAGTCACAGGACAGATCTCTGAGAAAGATAAAATCTAGATAACTAGAGAGTAAAGTCTTGTCAGCATTCAGCTTCTGTTAATATACACATGACATGACAGTGACGAGTCACACAGTAAGGAAAGGCCTTCAAACAGTAAGCACTAAAGGTAGAGAGTTCTGCCCTACTCTGTGGAGCTCTCTCCACTACTATAAAGAGCTAAAAATAAATGTAGTGAGCACACATGACAAGCCAAACAGCAGAGAGAACACTCAGGAGTCAGCTTGTCATGCAGACCTCAGAAGCAGGGCTCCTGGAGAGACTAAAATCCACTGCAGAAGTACTGTGCCACAAAAGCCATGGCCTTGTTCTGCCTCATCTCAGGATGAAGCTGAGAATCTCTACGGGTCACTCTCAAACCTTATGGTCCAGGTAAAACTGCGGACAGAGTATGTTGGGTATATAAATTCCTAGAGTTTTAGGATAAGCAAAGAGTAGGAAGTTTACCTACATTGCCTCTTCCAGAAACAGGCTGAACCCCAACACAACACAAGAGAGAAGAGGGGTCTGGAGAACTCAACAGTAAGTGGACCTAAGCTAAGTGTAATAAACAGCCCCAGAGACCTAAGACTGCTCATGATTCACCCATGGCCTGTCCCCAAACTATCATTCTCCTTGAAATACGTTGCTGGCTTCAGCCACCCTCCTGTTTCTCCTCCTTCTTTCTGACTCTTGATTATATTCTTTAGACCTCTGAGCCTAACTGTACCTGGGTCTGGACCTCCAACTGCTCTGCTCACGCATCACATTCTAGCTTTAAATACGTGTGTGCTAATGACTTACAAGGCGATCTAGACACCAAGCCTGTCCTCTGGGGTCCAAACTCGCTCATCAAATTTGAAAATGACAAAGCACAACCCCCACTAGACTGCATCCCTGTTCTCTGCTCATTATCATCTCAGACGGAGCATGACTAGACCCCTTCCCCTTTTCCTGAGGAGCCCCAGGCTCTCCGCCTCACCAGCCCTTCACCAGCTAACATCTCCACTGTCCTCACAAGCAGCTGGCCAATCTATAAACCAGATCACACCATTCTCCTGATCAAACTTAATGACACACAATTAGAGCTACCTCCTATAAAACCAAACACATGAATTACACATGCAACACTGTAAATGTTGGGTCTGTATTTTCAATAGACCTGAGAGTGTAATCTTAAGGACCAATGGGAATACAAGAGGAAAACACTAGAAATTGCTGAAGCTGAGGTGAGAACGTGCTCTCTCCAGGTGGTAGTGGCTCACACCTTTAATCCCAGTACTCAGAAGCAAGTGGATCTCTGCGAGTTCAAGGCCAGCCAGGTCTATAGATGGAGTCCAGAACAACCAGGGCTACAGAGAAACCCTGTCTCAAAAAACAAAGAAGAAGATCAGTAGGCACTAAAAATTAATAGAGGTGGACCGATATAGGGTCAGAAGCCAGAAGAGGATCGAATACAAAGCTTTAAGATAAGAACAAAAAAACAAGGCCATAACTCAAAATCCACTCTTCAAGAAGCTGGCCTTGACTGACCTCATGAACCTAATCACTGTGAGGAGAGCTGCTGGGTTAGAAACACTTCAGGCTACTTGTCCATCTTGAACATCAAACACTGAATAACAAACAGCCAAGTTACATCACTGAGACTGTCACATGTTGCTGTGTGATAAAAACTGAGACCAGAGACAAGGCATCTTTATATTTTCCCAATTCTGAATTTCAAAACAGACTTTGTAAATGCTCCAAGAACTTCATTATTCACCCATGCCCATCGATTGTTAACATTTTCTCTTTTCTGCTGCCCCTAAACTTATTTAAACTAAGTCACAGACTCACTCCTTGACCCCTCAGGACTTACTGTCTTCTTACAGAGACATCTACTTACAGTCACGAACCAATTACCAAAATTAGGAAATTGAGTATAATCATCTAGTCTCCAAACACTTCTCAGCAACCTTGTTTCTGCCTCAAAGACCACACTGCTGGTTTGTCTTTGTCTCAGTGACTCAAATCAGCCTGACCTGTGTTCATGACAGGGCCCTCTCTTTGAGAAGGCACACAGTATGTTTTATAGTGTCCTCCCCTATTTCCACATGATGAGACTGAATGTTATACCTAGTTACAGAAATGGGCAGAAACTTATCTTCTCCTCCATCCCTCCCATCAGAAGTCCCATTGTCAGTGAGTCCCAATGCTAGAGATAATTACTTTGGTCACCTGGCTAGGAAGGTAAAGTTATCCTTTCTCACCTTTTTGATCATTAGATGACTTATGGGAGGTGATCGAACACCCTGTGCCCACAGTGGCACCCACTGATGATTCCCACTTGAATCACTTATTACTATGATGGATGCACAGCCCTCCTTCCGGCCTCCACTTCTGCCAGTCCCTGGCTGGCATCAGTCAGGAACGTCCCCTATTTACTCTCCAGTGGCAGGCAGGCATTGTGACCTAACCCCGAAGTTACACTCCACTAGGTTTTCATACTCAGTCAGATGTGGTAAGCGAGCTCCTCCAGCTCATGCCTGCGCCTTTCTGAGCACTTCCACGCCTCGGGGACAAAATGTTCCATTTTTGTACTTTCCCTACTTGGACTCTGGAGGGAACCAGCTGCTTCTCTGCTTCTCTAAAGTGCTGGGGCCATTTAGCAAGAGGTGATTTTTAGAAAACAAGATCTGCCTTAGGCTAAAAGCCTGCTTCTAAGCCCCCAGAGCAAAATAGGACACACATTTTTATAAGCTGTAGTTTAGAGAATCATATCCAGTAAGAAAAACAAAACATAGAGGGCTGGAGAGATGGCTCAGAGGTTAAGAGCACTGACTGTTCTTCCAGAGGACCTGAGTTCAATTCCCAGCAACTACATGGTGGCTCACAACCATCTATAATGAGATCTGATAACCTCTTCTTCATACTGTATACATAATAAATAAATTTTTAAAAAAAGAAAAAAAAACAAAACATAAAATGTACATTTTTCACTACTGCATTTGAATAACAGGTAACAGAAACACCATGCCAATATATATATATAAATATCCAGGTTTGATTTGGTTTGGTTTTTTATCTTTTTGGGTGCGGTCTTGGTTTTAGGGGAGGAGAGTTGCTGTAGTAGGTTTTTGTTTTTTTGAGAATAAACTTAAAGTTGGGTGGGTAGAAAGGGGGAGATGACCTGGAAAGAGTTGAGGGAGGGAAAGAATATCATCAAAATATATTTAAATTGAAAATTTGTTTTGGCCTGGAGAGATGGCTCAGAGGTTGAGAGCACAAAATGTTCTTCCAGGGGTCCTGAGTTTAATTCCCAGCATCCACATGGTGGCTCACAGCCATCTATGATGAGATCTGATAACCTCTTCTGTATAATGTATACATAATAATTAAATAAGTAAAATTTGTTTTAAAGAGAAAAAAATCTATAAGACTAAATTAAGAGTCTTTTTTTTCATTTTTATACTGAGCAAAATTATATTACACAGTAAACTTTTTTTTATACATCTCTCAATTTCATAAAACAAAACACAAGTACAATTGTAACTCAGTCATTTCCAGATCACGGTTCCCAGACTTCCTGGTGGTGACAGGAAGAGGAACTAGGCAAAGCCCAGAATAATTACATCAAAGACAAAGTAGCAGGCAGTTCTAAGGATTTCAGGTCTAAGAGGTGTTTTTTGTTTTTTTGAGACAGGTTTCTTTGTGTAGTCCTGGTATCCTGGAACTTACTCAGTAGATCAGGCTAGTCTCAAACTCAGGGATCTGCTTGTCTCTATCTCCTGGTGCTGGGATTAAAGTTGTATGTCACCACCACCTGACAAATTCTAAGGATTATATTTTTAAAAAAATACTAATGTTAGGGCTGGAGAGATGGTCCAGTGGTTAAGAGCACTGACTGTTCTTCTGGAGGACCTGAGTTCGATTCCCAGCAACCATATGGCAGCTAACAACTGTCTGTAATTCCAAGATCTGACACCCTTACACATTTATACATGCAGGCAAAACATCAATTCACATAAAATAAAATAAAATAAAATAAAATAAAATAAAATAAAATAACAAATTCTTCTGCCTTCGTACACCACCATTAAGTGGACATCACGACCAAAGGAAATCCTCAGTAAATAACTTTAAAGGAAAGTGAAGCATGCTGTCCCAGGACCTCTGTGAGAGCATGAGGTGCCGACAGTGCACACAGATCTGGTCCAGACAGCAATCACATGCATGTGCCAAGCACCCCAAGTCTGCTCATCCTCAGTCTCTGAGGGCTAACTAGCCAGCATTCACTAAACAACTGTCTATCCCCAAAGCTAAGTGTCTCCCACTCGTTCCGGACCCTGTATGGCACATGGCACCATCCATTCTCCTAGCACAATCCTCCATGAAGAGATCCAGGCACACTGTGTTGCTAGAACATGCAGCCCTGCTGATGTATTCCTGTAAAATGCCAGGGACGCCCACACTGGAGCTTTCCACAGCAGGGTTCCAGTCTTTCATGTCTGTAAGGTTTCATCATTAAAACCCCTCATATACTGAGCCTGTTTCCTACAGTCCAGAGTTTCCCAGTGTCTTGAACAACAACAACTCTTGAACACAGGTGGACGCTGAATGTCTCCCTCTCACTGGCAGCATCTTCAAGTCAGTGGCTGTCTTTTTCCCGTTACCATATCCTCTATTCCTACAGTCCTAACAGGTGCCCAATAATGATGCTGAATAAATAAAACTAAAGAGCAGAGCATGGAATGAGACCATGAGTTCTTGAAAAAAAAGCTTGAATGTTACAAGTCCCTACCTGGTAACTAACTGTTTTCTTTCCATCACTTCTAGTATGAGGTAAGGTTAAAGGTCCTGATACTATCCAAACATCTTCAAATCTCTCCGTCAGTTCACGACAATACATTTCTATTCTGAAAAACAAATCAAAATACATTATACATTCACAGGCGTACATGTAAGAAAGCAACAAGCCACCCAGTCCCTGACCATAATGACACACACCTTTAGTCTCAGCACCAAGGAGGTAGAGACTCCTAGAGAATCTCTAGGACTTCAAGGTTAATCTGGTCTACAAAGAGTTTCAGATCAGCCAGGGTTATACAGTGAGACCTTGTCTAAAAGAAAAATTTAAAGCAGGGGAGGTGGTGGTATACAACTTTCAGCCCAGTACTCAGGATGCAGTGGCAAGTGAATCTCTGAGTTCAAGGCCAGCCTGGTCTACAAAGTGAGTTCCAGGACAGCCAGAGCTACACAGAGAAACTCTTGAAAAATCAAATTAAA
Source organism: Sigmodon hispidus (assembly GCA_004025045.1). Lineage (NCBI taxonomy): Eukaryota > Metazoa > Chordata > Mammalia > Rodentia > Cricetidae > Sigmodon > Sigmodon hispidus. The sequence goes on from PVIH01009547.1 coordinate 55,364, forward strand.
GCAGTCTTTTGACTTCTAAACTATTAAATAAAATATATATCCAACTGGGCATGATAACACATAGCTGTAATCCCAGCACCCAGGAGGCAGAGGCAGGAGGCTCTCAGGTAGGAGACCAATCTTGTCTACACAGCAAATCAAGGCTACACAACACATTATCAAGGCTGTAGCTCCACAAGCTCATCCCATCTGAGGTTAAGATTTACACTGAGATGGTTGGTTCTCAGACTGGCTCCTACACTTAGTCCCTGCAGTTCCCCAAGTCACAACTGTTTCTAGAACACACATCATGAGAGACTGCTGGAGCCAAACGACAACCCTATTGTCACTTGTCACTAGAAAGTATCTTTCCTTTATAAAACACCAAAGACACTAGGAACATGGACCCTTACTTAGTTTACCACAAGAACTCTTAGGTTCTGGCTGCCCCATTCGGCTGCTGTCTCCAGTGAAGACCATCTACAGGGCACAGTGTTAGGAGCAGAGACAGAGGGAGAGAGGTTCACATCACAATCAACAGCATGGGAGTGACATGCATACGGCACCTGGGCGAGCTCTAAAGGAGATGGCAACACTGGCCACCATTCCTGTTTCTTTCACAGTTTCAAGGTGAAATTCTCCTCCCTACAAAGATCTCCCTTGGGAAAAAAAAAATGTAAAAGGCTTCCACAGGCATGCAATCAGCAAACAACATGGGAAGGGTAATAAAAACACCCAGAGCCTTAATAAGTTGGAAGGAAAAGCTTTACAGGGAATGAAAAGGTCCATGAGTTAAGTCTGAACCTTAACTGGATCCCAACAGCAATGCACAGTGGGGAGTGAGCCTGGTAGCTGTTTCTAAGGAGGGACTGTTAATTTCTTAAGTGTAACAACAGTATTGTGGGCTACATCTTATAACTCCTTTCTCCTACAACAATAGTTTATAATGTCATATATTATAATCTGAGCAGGTGGTAGGGGTTTAGAGTACATAGACAAAACAAAGGTACCACGACTGGTAACTACTGAAGTCTTTACAGATTCCTTTCATGGTTTCTGCCTGAAACAATCTCAGTTAGTGTTAGTCTCAGATGCACGGTGAGACCCTGACAAAACTTAACAATGCCAAAAGAAAACAAAAGGCTCAGGTGTTTTAGTTCCTACTAACATGGTTAATGGCTGCATTGAGCAGTATCAAACCAAAACTTTATGCTTGCAAAGCTCAGAAATGGGCAGGTGTGGTATGCACACCTGTCACCTCAGACCTTTCCAGGCTGAGGAAGGAGAATTGCAAGTTGGAAGCCAGCTTTGGTGACTGACAGTGCCTCCCCCCAAAAGCTTGGGAACAAAGTTCCTTCCGTGGGCATGCTACTCAGTTACTATCAGGAATATTATTTTGAGGAGTTTCTCTCAAAACCTAACAAGCAGAAGCAAACAATTTGAAGTCTGTTCTCCAAGGAAGGTTCTACTTCCAAATATAGCAAAGAGGCTGGCCTTTCAGCCAGAAGAGCATCTGAAAAGTAACAGAGGCAGCGCACACATGCCAACAGTCTCATCACCCCACGATCCACACCTACCTATTCCAATAGCCAGAATTATTATCGAAATTCTGAGGCACAATATTAGAAAGGTAAAAGGTTTCTGCCATGGCTTTCTGTAAGAGAAATTAAAACAGAGTGTTACTCTAGCATGCCTTCCCTTCTAAAGCTCCACAAGCAGATGCAGACAGCTCCATATGAACGAACACCTTGGTTCTAAGACTACTCATGAGTGCTGGAGTCTGCTCAACAGGAAAGCACGCTGCCAGTCATCTACATCACCAACCCACTAATACTTATTTAGAGAAACGAAACATAAATATTCAAGACAGAAAAGTGTCCTGTGAAATAACTCCAGTGAGATGGCTCAGCAGGTAAAAGTGCTCACCCCTTAGGCTTGTTACCCCCAAATTAGTACCGAGAACTGACATAAGGTAAAAGAACTCTAAAGCTATCCTCTGCCTCCACTATAACCCATGCACATGTGCACACACACAATATACAAAAATAATTATAATTTTAAAAAAAGGCTAACCCTATCTTACCATTTATAACATCCAAAAGCATGTTTATAAGCTCCAAGGACTAAAAGCCTCCAAAGAAACCTGGAGAGTAAATTCTGGCTTTAAGCCTCTGGAGGAAAAGTCAACTTAAAAGAATTTTAAGAGATGTGAAAACAATCAAAAATTTAGTTCAAAAGAACCAGAGAAAACATTGTTTTCCTCCAGTTCCTAGCCACCATAACTCCAATCACTTGGCATGTCTGCTCCAATGGCTGTGGGCACCAGCTGCTATCCTCACACCCATCTCCTGGAGGGTGGGTCCAGCCTGGCAGCCAGCCATTGGATCAGATGGACTGCTGCTTTGTTCCAACTTTTCTATAGCTCTTAAAGGGTTCAAAATAAAAATGAATTAGGGTCTGGGGTGTAGCTCAGTAGAAAATGTCTGTTTAACATGGACAAGTTAAAAATTAAAAGTAAAGAAAGAAAAAAAAATGTGTAACTTGGGCTCCTAGTGGTTTTTCAGCCCTTTTTACATAGAATTTAGAGACAAGAGAAAGACAGACAGACATTCATTCCCCAGCTGTACTTGGGTTCCTAGATCATCAGCCCCGAGTCCTCATCCTTTCAAAAGGATGCCTACACTGGAAAACTTGTTATTCCCTGCTGGGGCCATGTGCCCTCGTGACCAGCCACTTCCAACATAGTCGGCATTGACGGCACTGAAGGCTGAAGGAACACTGGGATCAGGCTTGAATTTACAATATTTTCTGTCCGCGTCACCTGAAGAAAAACACACAAAATGGTTATCCTCTAAGGCAGGCAAGTTTGCTACTGAGGGAAGGTATTCAGGCAGCTGGTATTAGGGACCATGTGCATGTCTCAAGTTCCTAAAATTAGATATTTCATCTAATCAAAGCTTGGTCTAGGACAGGATGCTGCTCATACAGTGAAGCTATCTCTCACATTCTGACTCTGGCCTTTCCAGTTAAAAGAAAACCACCCTGGACAGAAGCCAAGTGAAAACAAGGAAAAAGTTAAGTGGTTCAGAAAACTTTATCACTAAAAAGTACCATTGTGTAACTTTGTAACAGACCACAGGCACAAGACTTACCCAAGGTCAAACCACACAAAAGCTCAGAGGGAGGAGCCATTGGCAGCTGATGGCTGTGGGGACAGGGAATTTACTTCACAGGGAATGCTGCCCACGTGGTCCCCCATGCTCCTAAATGATCTAGGGATACGCTGGCAGCACGAAGTGGGCTGGAGGAGAGGTTTACACCTGAAACTAGGAGGATCAGGGAGGAAACTGAAGAAGGGGATGTGGGGTGGGCCTGGCCAGAATCCATTACATGCACAGATGAAATTCTCCAATAAAATAGACCCTTAGCAGGGCGGTGGTGGCACACAACTTTAATCCCAACACTAGGGAGGCACAGTCAGGTGAATCTCTGAGTTCAAGACCAACCCGGTCTACAGAGTGAGTTCCAGGATAGCCAGGGCTACACAGAGCAACCGTCTCAAAAAAAAAAAAAAAAAAAAAACACTCTTGTGTATTATGTTTTAGAAAATTATGTTGTGACAAGTTTATTTGCACTGTTGTCTTGAGTAGGCTCAGCACTGGGAAGGAACGTGTCTTATATCTTGCCTATGGCCTCTTTAAGCCAGGACAAAATAAACCTCTGAGGTAGGAGCTGCACCCAGACTCCTAAGCAAGTGTTTACAAGTAAGTGCCTCCACAGGTGAATATATCTGCATGCTTAGGCCCCAGTAGACCCTCTGAGAAGGCTAAGAAGCATTAGGGGGTGTGGCCTAGCTGGAGTGCGTGGGTCTAATTGGAGTAGGTGGGTCTCTGGGAGAGGGCTTTGAGGTTTCAAAACCCCAAGCTAAGCACAGGCTCTTTTTCTTTCTCTCCCTGTGGATCAGGATGTAGCTCCCGGCTATTTTTCCAGCACCATGTCTATATGCTTTCAGCCACACTCCCCCTGAGAATAGGAGACTCACCCTCTGAAACTGTAAGCAAGCCCCCAGTTAAAAGCTTTCTTTTATAAGAGTTGCCTTAGTCATGGTGTTTCTTCACAGCATTAGAACAGTGACTAAGACGTACTGTTTATAAGCAATCAAGTTAGCTGTACTTTACCACCTCAAAACTACCCAACTCAGGGTTTATAATGAAAAAGGCATTGCTTTCCTTATACACATCTCAAAATGATCACAATAGCAGGATAAAGTTAGTAAAATTAAAAATTTTTCATTATTTTAACTTATTAAACTTGAGTATAAATCAAATGGGTTTATGGGATATAAATTTAGAATTAGAGGCTACAGAACTAGCAAGTAAACATTTGATATCAAGTGTAAAGACCTGTGTTTAGACTCCCAGAAACCTTGTAAAGCCAGATGTGCTAACACACATCTGTAATTCCAGCTCCTACAGCAAGCTATAAAGTGCAGACAGGAGAATTCCCAGACGCTGGAGACAAGCTGACCTGGAAAACGGACAACCAAGAGACTGTCTCGAACAAGGTGAAAAACAGAAAAACTAACTCTGAGGTTGCCCTCTATCCTACACACACACATACACACACACACACACACACAGAGCAGACCAGTGCAAGTCCATTCTTGAGATGCATACATGCACAAGCACACACTTGCACACACTCATAAAAATTAGAATCAATTTCTTCAACTTCTGCCATAATCTCCTCTTGAATAAGTATATTCTAAGGTCCCTACCATGCTACTAGGCTTTGTATGTCTTGAAAAGAGGTATATGCTCATCCTGATATCAGCATTTTAATCCTCATAGATAGCATACTTTCTTAGTCACTACAAAGTGTGTGTGTGTGTGTGTGTGTGTGTGTGTGTGTGTATGTGTGTGTATAGTCAGTTCTCTTCCGCTTTCATGTACGCTCAGAGACTAAAACTCAGGTCAGGTCAGTCTTGTCTCTAGCTACTAAGCAATCATACCAGCCTCACAGCACACACTTTAAAGTGAAGGATAAATAACGCACAGACCAATAGTAAATCACAAAATAGGAATAATGGGATGTGGTGGGGCATCCTTGTAATCTCAATCCTTTGAAGGTAGATGTAAAAAATTGGGAATCCAGGGCTATCCTCAGCTAGGTAAATCGATAACCTGCAGCTGGCCTGGCCTACATGTCTAAAAATAAATAAATAAATAAAAAGAAACTATAACAAAAAAAAAAAAAAACATTATCACTAAAATAGTAAAGAGTTACTGTGCCATCAACTTATTTTAGTTATTTGGGGTTTTTTTGAGGCAGGGTCTCACAGTGTAGCCCTAGCTGAGAACTCACTTTTTTCATAGAGGCTGACCTTGAATTTCCAGGCACACCTGCCTCTCCCAAGATTGAAGCTGTTCACAATCACACTAAGCAACACAATTTTAAAAAGACTACCCCAAGCCAGGTGTGATAGCATGCACCTTTAATCTCAGCATTCAGAAGGTAGAATGTAAGATCTATAAGAGTTGAAGGCCAGCCAGGGATACATAATGAGACCCAATCATGGAAAAATTAAAAATAAAACAACACTATCACAACTTACAGAGAAAGAATAGTTCACAAAACACTGTCATTAATAAAATCAGCTATTAGACTGGGAAAGCTTAACAACATTCATCACAGTTAAATAAGTAAAATGCCCCAGGACTACAGAGCATCTACTGTAGTCACAGCTATATCCTCACAGCTTTGCACCATAGTGCAAGCACTCAGTGGGCCTTCAAAAAACACCTGTTGAGGTAAAGGTGATTCTCACTGCATCAATATTTATGATAAAGTCTTGGAACTCAAGTGTTGAAATACAGATGTTCTCAGCCCCTGAAACAGCTGGGAAGGGTCTTGGGGCTCCTTAGCTTGATCCATTTAAACAGAAAGAAAAATAAAAATCATTTCCTGTGTGTTGTGAGGTACAAAGGTTGGAAATAACATCAACAATCCCTTCTTCCATTAGTACCTGCACTTTGTCCCAACCACCTACCTATGATCTTGTGCTTGGATATATGTTCAAGGACCCATCTGGGCACTCGTTTTGCCTGATCGTAAGACAAGGCATGATTAGTGTAACGCCTGGTCTCCGTTCCAGTTAAGGGAAATCCAAACTGTTCCAAGACAACTTTTTCTGCAGATTCTAAGAAAGAAAAGGAAAATAAAAAAGGGGGGTAAAACAAACCAACAAACAAACAATTAGTGACTCTTAGTAAGAATAAAAAATTATAAAGGTAACAGTGATATCTAAAAGCAAATGGTTCAAAGGTCTCACCAGGGAGCTGAATCCTAACACTGGAGAACAGGAGGGTCTAATCAAATAGACCTCAGTTTGCAATTATTTATTAAGTGAAAGAAAACAGTTCAGCAAAATCTTCCTCTGCCTACATACATTCTGTTGTATATTCACAATAAACTTCAACTCTAGGGTGTGCATTTGGTTTTGGTACTGGGGAATGAACTCCGGGTCTCACTCATGCTAAGCAAGAATTTCAACAGGGCCACACCTCAGTTCTTTCGCTTTTTACTTGGAAACAGTGTGTCATTGCATTGCTCAAGCTAATTGTGAACTCACTCTGTGGCCCAGGCAGGCCTTGAGCTACCTCCACCCACCACTCACTGAGCTTACAGGTATGTGCTACCACTACTCAGACATAACGTTTAAAAAAGGCCTGGCAGGAGGAGCATAGGTTAAAGGCAGAGCAGAGCGTGGTGTCAGAGACCCTTCAATTCCAATACCAAAAAGAAACAAGGACCCAATCTTACTAGTTTTCCAAATCTGTCTGTACCTCAAACTATAAGGTCATCTCAAAAGAAGACCATCATGCCACTAAGAGCTATTAGTCAATGATAAAACTGAACAGGAAGAGTCTTTATACTTAAGGAGACAAAAATGGCCATAATTTTAGTTTTTCACACCATGGTATCTCACCTGCCAGGCTAAGTATTCATTTTAGTTTTTCTAACAACCATAACTCTTCGAATGAGAGCACACACCTGTTACTCCAACAAGTTGGATGCCTGGCTGAAACACAATGAGACTCAAAACAAAACAAAACACCCAAACCACCTCGTACTAACACTTCCCCAACTCAATGTTTTAATTCAAGAAAAACTGACAGCTATGCGGCAGAAAAGCTGAGAAACTGCTACCTTCTCCTAGTGGAAAAACACCAAGCACAAGCTAACAGTGAGCCAGTGACCAGCGAGCTACTCCTCCCATGCCTTCGAAGGCACCAACCACCGGTGCAGTTCTCTGGCACAATGTCAAGTATTCAAGAAGCAGGGTGTTCAGCATTGAATGAAATGAGCTTGTAGGTGCCCGGGGAACATAAGGACTTATATACTTTGAGAAAACTGGGTAGCAGATAGTCCTCATGAACACTCTTACACATATTTGCTGTGGTGGTTAATGTCAGTTTGATAGAATCACCTGAGACAGGTCTCTGGGTATGCCTGGGGTGGGGGGTGGGGGTGGGGTGATAATCATGGTGGTAGTATTCATTGAAGTGGGAACCCCTAGCTTAACTGTGGGCGGGAATCCCACACCGTATAGATTGGAGAAATGAGGAAGGGCTGAGCAGCCTGCGTTCGCGTTTTGTGGCCAGGGCCAGCTGCTTCCACCTCCTTCCCCGCCTTAACGGGCTGCACCTCGAACTAGGAGCTAAAACCAACCCCTAAAGTTGCTTTTGTCGGGGGTTTTGCTTATTGTCACAGCAACAGGAAAAGAAACTAAGACACTTACTGAAGGCCAATTCTGTACCAGGCACTGTGCTGCACCTAAGGTGGAGAACAAACAAGAGTCTCAGCTCGATGTGGCGCTAAGGGTGGAGGACGGTGACGTGTGAGCCCGCAGAGCGAGGTGAAGACTTTGGGGGAGGACAGGGGGCGGATGGGACCGAGGCCTGGGGATGGAGACTGCCTGCCCACAGACTCACCGTGCGGCTCTGCGTCCCGACGCCGGAGGAACTGCAGAGCCGTCAGCCCCGCTCCCGCGGCGCCCACGACAGCCCCGGCCAAGAAGCCATTTAGAAACCGCCGCGAGTCCCTGACGCGGGAAGCAAAACTCTTTGCAGCCATTGCACCAGAGAGGCCAGCGCCGTGCCTCGGCCGCGCATGCACGCACCGGGGGCCCGAAGCCAGAAGGGCCCAATCGCAAGTGCTGGAACGAGGCACGCATGCGCGCTTTGGAGCCACGGCACAGACACCTTCGCAGCTGAGGGCCTCGTGCGCCCCCTCGTGGCTGCCTGCATCCCTGGTCTCGGACAGGTCATGGATGAGTTAAAAAGTGTCATGACTTGAGAGTTTAATGGTGCGTATGTGTTTGTCTCCTTTAATTGTGAGTAAACCCGTTCCTATGATCCAACTCGGTGTGATTCCAAAACCTGTGCCACATTGGAACTATTTGCAACATCTGGCTTCAACTCTTATTAAAGCTACATGTTTGTGCCTTCTATAGAGTTTCTTTGCAAAACAGTACTCCATGTAACCCGAGACTCTGAACCAGAGCTCAGAAGTTTAAATCCCTGCCAAACTACTCAGATGTGACACCCCATCATGTCTTTCTTCTCTTTTAATTTGTGCCTGAGCCAGCAAAACTGCTTATCTGGTAAGGATGCTTGCCACCCAAAGTGACAACCTGAGTTCAATTCCTGGAACCCACCCACTAGACGGAAGGCAAGAACTGACTCCCTCCCTACCTCCAAAGGTGCACATTTGCTTTCCTAGGTGCACAAGTATGCACACACAGACAGAAGCAAATAAATGTGATAAGGCTGTAATCTGGTTTGGTGGAGCTGATCCATAATCCCGGCATTAGGGAGCCTGGGGAAGGAATATCAACCTATTCCACATATTCAATTCCAAATAAATCTTAGCTACAGGGGCTGGAGGGATGGCTCAGTGATTAAGAGCACTGGCTGCTCTTCCAAAGAACCCAAGTTTAATTCTCACATGGCAGCTCACAACTGTCTGTAACTCATTCCTGGGGATACAACACCCTTACACGGACTAGATGCAGGCAAAATACCAAATACACATAAAATACAAATAAATATACTTTAAAAAACTGATTGAATGTTCACCAATAAAGGAAGAACAAGTGTGTTCATAAATTACCACTCAGAGAAATGGGTCCTCACCTTGCAGCTCAGTAGCCAGTTTCCGGTGTGAACTTCAAGTTTTGTTTCAGTACACTGTATTTTCTCTCTTGGGACAGAAACTCACCTATCCCAGGATAGTCTTGAACTCTTTATGTAACTGCTGGACTTGAATGTCTGATCCTTCTGCCTCCACCTCCAGAACAGGTGTGTACCACTCTGTCCACTTCAGTCAATGCTGGGGGTCCTAACCTAGGGAGTGCTAGGCAAGCACTCTACTAACTAACCCATAGCCCCAGCCAATTTCCATTTCCATTTCTTTTTTTTTTTTTTTAACTTTATTTATTTATTTATTTGTCTTGGTGTTTGCCTGGAACTGGAACTACAGACAGTTGTTAGCTGCCATGTGGGTGCTGGGAATCGAACCCGGGGTCCTCTGGAAGAGCCATCCTCCGCTGAGCCATCTCTCCAGCCCCAATTTCCATCTCTTAACTGAAAACGCATTTCATCTGACCTCCAGGACAGTCACTCAGCAGGAGGCCATCTCTAGTGACAAACAAAGGCAATTCAAACATTCTTAAAAGCCTCAAGCAGAGAAAGCTGTTTAAGGAATTCCTCCCAAAGAGTATCTCTCGTGAAGTCATGTATAATCTCACAGGTCCCTGAGAGTGTCAGCTGCCCTATCCAGGGATTTCTAGATCTGGTACTCTTTCCAAGAAGTAAACCTGGATTCAACTTGGTCCATCCACAGACTAGCTTCCAGCCAGGTAAATAAACTTGTCTGTATGGAGCAATTGCAGAACAAATGCCTAACCTAAGTACAGATCTGGAAGACTAGTGATTCAATGACCCCAGCTCTTAAGGCTCCTGAAGCCCAGCACCTTCCATGCCCTTTTCCAAGACAAGTGGATATCTTACCCAGATCCTCCTAGTACAGGCCCTTTTAGCTTTAAAAAGTCTGTCAGTGCAATGGAAAGCCCCAATAATACAACCAAAAAATACTAGTCAGTAGACATGAAGGGGACCATTAGAACTTGTATAGCCATTGAAGTACAAAGGTGAGGTTCTTTGGCTATGAGCACGGGACCTGGGTTCAATTCCTAAACCCACATGGAGGCTCACAACAGGCTAGAACTCCATCCAGGGAATCTGATTATTATGCACATAACACACACAGAGCACAGACAAGTGCCAGAAAAAACACCCACATTCATTTTCTTTAAGTACATAGGTGAGTTTTCATAGTCCAGCTCTTTTACTTCAATGTAAATGTCACTTAGCCACAATAATTGGAAAAAGTGACTGCTACTTTGGAATAATGAAATGTCCTGGGGCCCTGTTTGCCCACTTGTAAAATAAAAAATAAATGATAAAAAAAAAACTAGATTGGTTTTTGAGCTTTACAAGGGAGCCCCAGTAGCCTATGGGATCCTTGAGATTTATCAGTGGGGGATCTTGAGCTCTGTTCTACTTCTCAAGCTTATTTTTACAAACTATCTACAGTGTTGGTTTTTTTTTAACAAAAGAATTCCTTTGCTAAAAAGAACATGACCAGATAAGCCCTAAAATCCAAGCTCCTTTGTCAAAAAAATTGTGAGTTTTACTGGGCCTGGGGGCACACACCTTTGATCCTAACACATAGGAAGCCCATGCAGGCTAACCTCTGAGAGTCCAAGGCCAGCCCAGTCTATGTAACAAGTTCCAGACCAGCCAGAGCTACATGGTGAATCACAGTCTCTAAAAAACAAAAAAGAAAGAAAACGGAGGGTTTTCCCACAAGACAGGGTTCTCTATGTAGTCCTGGCTTAACACCCCCACCCCCGCTTTCTTCACTTACTAAGGAAACATTAACTTTCTAGATCTGAAAGACTAAAAAGAGCCAAAGGTTGCACAACTGGTCTGTAAGGCCACTTAAGAGACTTCTAGAATATGCTTAATAAAGGGTGAATTAGGTTGGGTAGAGCATGCCTTTCATCCTTACAATCAGGAGGTAGGGGCAGGAGGATCTCTGTGAATTCTAGGCCAGCCTGGTCTAAGGAGTGAGTTCCAGGACAGCCAGGGCGTTACACAAAGAAACTCTGTCCCCAGAAAAACTAAATAAACAAATAAATTAAAAAAAAAAAAAAAAAAAGAAAGGATGAGTTCAAAGGCATCTGCCTGGCCAGAAGTAGGATTTAAAAACAGTGTTTCCTGCTTAAACAAGTTAGTCATCAGCCCTAAGATCCTGTCTACAGAGAGCGCAGACTGATTTCTGATGTGTTCTCTGCTAGGCAGCAGAAGCAATCTTATTTCACTCTTCCGATGACCTGTCTTCTCATTTAGGGCTGTGATTTTCTTGGTGCCTCAGCAGTGATCCCACACTGAGCCATATGTGGCAGAGCAAGTCTCATGTACCTGAACCCGGGCCTTCTCTAATCCACTCACAAGAATACTGCTCAGGACGGGCAGGAAGACTTGAGCTGGGTTCCTGGCACGTTTAGAAAACATCCTCCTAACTTTCAGGAACTTAACCTTAGTCACAGGACAGTCCATTTAGAAGATGACCTTGAACCATCTCACCTCCTTCTGCCAAGTACACATTACCAGAATGTGGTACCACCAGCTAGCTATGGGGTTCTGGTTGGTTTTAGTTTTTAAGTTTCATCCATCATTACCACTAGTGCATCTATGTATGCCCATGCCATGGTGTACGTAGAGGACAGAGAACATCATTTCAGAGTTAATTCTCGCCTTCCACCTTTATATAGGTTCTACGAATCAAACTCAGGTCCTCCGGCTTATGCAGTATCTTTGATTTTCTGAATCATCTCAGCAGTCCAGCTGGCAAATATGGAGAAGATGCTTACTTAGCTCTAGGACCTTTGACAGTCAACAGCAACTGTGTATCAAGCAGGAACCCACAGGCTAGAACCAGCCCTGAAAGCAGGGAACACTAACTCACTGACTTCTAATTTCCATAAAAAGAAATGTCCCTTTTCCAACTTGGGCCCTGCAGAATGGCTGCTGCAAAGAAGGGTGTTGAGAAGAAGGGCCGTTCTGCCATCAGCGAGGTGGTGACTTGAGAATACAACATCAAATTCACAAGCACATCCATGGAGTGGGCTTCAAGAAACGTGCCCCTAGGACACTCAAAGAAATTCAGAAGTTTGACATGAAGGAGATGGGAACTCCAGATGTGCCTATCGATACCAGGCTCAATAAAGCTGTCTGGGCCAAGTGCATTTGTCCAGAAAACGTAATGAGGATGAAGACTCCCCAAACAAGCTCTGCATGTTGGTAACTTATGTGCCAGTTACCACATTCAAAAATCTACAGTCAATGTGGATGAGAACTAACCTGCTGAGTGTTGAATAAAGATGAGAAACACCTTCAAAGAAAAAAAAAAAAAAATGTCCAGGGCTGGAGAGGTGGCTCACAGGTTAAGAGCACTGATTATTCTTCCAGAGGTCCTGAGTTCAATTCCCAGCAACCACATGGTGGCTCACAACCATCTATGATGACATCTGGTGCCCTCTTACATATACTGCATACATAATAAATTAAAATTTTTTTTTTAAAAAGAAAAGAAATGTCAAACTCCAGCCATGTAATTAAGACAGGCAGGAATCAGACTGCTGACATCAATGGCTCAGTGTTAAGAGCACTCACTCACTGCTCCTCCAGGGAACCCAAGTTTCACTCCTAGCACCCATGTTGGGGAGCTATAACCATCTGTAACTCCAGTTCCAGAAAACCTAACACCTTGCTTCTTCAGGAACTGCACTCATGCAAATATCCCCATATATATATAAATACATATATGATTATGTATATATAAATTTAAAAATAAAAAATGAAGACAAAAAGTAGTAGAACACACCTTTAATCTCAGCATTTTGGAGGAGGCGCAGGCAGATCTCTGAGTTCAAGGACAGCTTGTTCTACAGAGGGAGGAGTTCCAAGATAGCCAAGGCTACACCGAGAGACCCTGGGGGAGGGATGAAGAGATGACTCAGTGCCTAAGAGCACTGCAGCTCTTCTGGAGGATCCAGCAGTTCCCTGCACCCACATGTCAGCTCACTACTACCTGTGTAACTTCAGTACCAAAGGACCTGACCACCAGTGTTAGCCTCCCTAAGCATCCACACACAACATACAAATACACATATATGAGATATTCACAAATTTTTAAAAAAAAGAAAAGACAAGGTTACTTTATTTATTATTTATTTTCATATACAAAAAGATAAAACTTGAAATAGTTCTAGATTTTTCCTCCTATTCTGTTGGAGGTGTGTGGCTGCTCCTTCACACAGGGGGAAAAACTACATTCACATCGGTTTGTTTGAGGACCCAGTGCAGAATTCAAGCAGCAGAACCCCAACTTAGCAGATCTAATTTCAAGCTTGACACTCGCTTCTAAAATTACCACAGGAAAAAGGAGCAAAGATCCACTGTAAATGAATGGACTATGATACAACATTCTTTCCAAAATGTTTGCATTTTGCAACTGGATGTCTGCTTCAGGCCATTATAGGGATGTGTGTGTGTGTGTGTGTGTGTGTGTGTGTGCGTGTGTGTGTGTGTGTGTGTGTGTGTAAAATATATATATATAAATCAGCACACTTTTCAAATCCAGACAGGGTAACAGCAACAAGCTTAACTCTGTATATATATATATACTTTTTTAAAAGACATGATACTTTAGTATAACTTTTGTTAATTCAGTAGTACAAGCTATTTTCTGTTCTACAAAATGTTTGTTTTATAGCTACAAGGGTGGAAAGTGTCCTACTACATTTACACCTCACATACTCTGGCATACAAACAGTACTTGATCGAATTGGAGCCCCAAACTAGAAGTTTTTAGTCTCAGCACTTGAGAGCTTCCTCACGTCTACAGCCTGAAATCATAGACTAATCACACCTCCAAACTGTGCAAGACTGTGAGAAACAGATGAATCCAAACTTTTAATTACAATTCATATATACAAGTTAGATAACACAGCTCAGTGAGACTTAGCTGCCCTTCCAAAGGGCAACACACACAATCTCCACTAAGTTAGACAGTTTGAAGTTTTTTCTTCCAAATAATGTACAAATTTAGAAGTAGCTGGTAAAACTGATATATATAAGATGGTAAATAAAAAGTGACATTTTCTGTTGGTTCCAAAATTGTGCCTGCAAAGTTCCATGCTCTGCTGTGTTTTTTAACTCGCTGTCTGCTACGTGCCAAAAGCTCTTCACAGGAATCGACATCAAACTCAATGCAAGGTAAGTTTACAGTACTGTATAACACCAATCAGATTCAAGGACAAATGTAGAAAGACAGGAACAGGTGAAAAATTTGGCCTTTAACGTCACCGTTGGGATCATGTCAAGTTCATAAGCAGATTCTCTTGTACAGTTGAAAAATGGCATCGTTTGGATTTGTGTCTGAGTGTTCTCTAATCTGCGGTAACCCTGTCCTGTAATTCTCAAGAACCACTCAGTTTCCTTTGCATTTATAGGATTCCGGGGGAAATGAGAAAAAACAGCTGCTAGCATTTAACAACTGTACTCTTGCTGGTGGACCTAGCATTTCAAATGAGGTCTCCTGCCCACGTGACAACTGCTTGCTCCCACACGGCCTCCGACTAGTGTTTTCAACTCTGGTCTCCGCCCTGCTGTTCCCTTCTGGAGAAATCATTTGGCTAAACTGAAGTCTTGGCAGTGCTGTGCTCCGGGAAAACCCTACTAGGCTAAAGCACTCTTCACAAGGACTGAGGTCAACAGTCCGCTAAGCGGGGCAGACACCAGACACCCAGAGGGCTGAGCTGAAACCCACCGGGAACATGCTGACCCTGGTGTCCCATGGTCAGTGGGAGAGCAGGACAACCCAGGGTAAGCAACTCAGGGCTGAGTTACCACTTTTAATCCCAGCCTGCCATCTATACCCCAGAGACAAAAATTCAGATGTGGTGACAGCTGGTTAATTAAGCTTTTTGAACTGGTAAAAAAGGTTTTTTTAAAAAATATATATATATTTATTTAAAATACATCAAAATGACAAGCAGCCATATCCCACAAGGCCTAATTCCACAGCAATGTATACTACAGACATCTTCCCAGAACACTGGCAGTGGATGGGGGACAGAGAAGGGCTTCTACCCTGCTGTTTGAAGGAATGTTCTATGTCTGAGCTCTAGCGACTGGAAATGTGTTACAAAGAGCAGCCAGTTAGGATGCTTTGCCTATTCAGACATATGAGAATACTGAACATGGCAGGGTGCACAGGACACAGGAAGCACCATTCGGGTGACACCCACCACCGCACCAGGACAGGCTTTGCCACAACAGAAGCCCCTGGGTCCATTGGGAAGAGTCTTGCTTTAAAACAAGTCAGTGCCAACACTCGGCGGGCCTCTGCATGTGTGGTAAGAGTCGGCAGTATCTAGAGGGCCCAGATGGTGACACTATTCAAAATGAGGTCTGAGGTAACTGGTTCTTAAAGTAACATCCAGAAATTGGGGCTGGAAAAGGGGAGAGAGGGAAGGGTGGGAGCTAGAAAGCTTACATCAGTTGCTTTCGAGGGGTAAGTAACAAAACAAAGGCACAACAGAATTACATTCCAAGACGGGCAGGCGGCTGGAGAGTGCAGAAGTGTTCTTTTATGGGGAACACAAGTTGGGGGAGCTGGCTTCCAGAATGCAGCTAGAGCTGGAACAAGGAGTCCCAAGCAGAAAGGGGCTGACATGTAAAACCACCTTCTGGGCTGGAGTGAGCGGAGAGCACAGCTGACTCAGAACAGTACACACAGCGCTCCAAGCTGAGTGGCCCAGCCAGTACAGCTCTCTAGGCAGCAGGCTGGAGCCAGCAGGCCCAGGGTAGGGAGAGGCCGAAGCTGGACCTCAGAACTGGCCATGGGACAGACAACAGGGTGTAAGTGAATTATCCACCACCCCCATTCCATCCCCATGCAAAGTCTCACCCAAGCAATCATTTATTCTTCCCCCAAATCAAAAGGGAGGGTGAAGGCTGCCTGCACCTTGATGAAAATCCTCCGCAGGCAGCTGAGGCCCGATCTGAGAGCAGGAACTGAGATCCCTCCGTGGGTTCCTGGCTCACAATAGTGAAACCACAAAGCAGCCCAGACCAAGAGGCAAATGTGCCTGGGAACTCTCCACCTCATTCCATCATTATATCCAGGAGCCTCACTGTTCCCTAAGAATTACTGTTTGGTCCTAGGTAGTTCTGGTTAGCAGAGTTTGGGCCACCAAATCCCCATTTCAGTGTTCTCTGTAGCCCAAATCTTTCTCTAGACGTGTCCTTCACAGCTCTGTCCTATAGCTTCCAAACCCACTAAAGCAGCAGTGGCGGCTACCTCCTAGTAAGGAGCAGACAAACTTCCAACATCACAACCTTTGTTCAGTAGAAATCAAACCCCGTACAGGCTCCTCCCTTTGCCCAGCCACCACCCTCCCCACAGCAGGGAGCAAGGCGGGACACCACTGCCTGTGAGCGGAGCTTGGGCCAAGGGAACGTGTAAAACAACTCCAGGCTGCCAGTGTTACTTAGGAACCAGTGCAAGCGCTAGGCCAGCCTTGTCTTCCAGTGTGCGCATGATCCTCAAAGTAAAGCTCATTGGCTTGGATTACAGAAGCATTCTCACTCCAACTCACTAGCTTATAAAAATAATCTGTGGTACAAAACAATCTCCACACCGTGCGGAGGCGACTGTCGAGTGACAGAACTAAAAATATGTGTGGAGCGTCCGACTTCATGAAGGAGAACTTCAAGTGTGTCCGTTACACAACTATTCTTTTATATACAACACTATCTAACAACACTGATGCAAAGTGGTCAGGAGTCAGGGAGTGGGCCCATGGGACACAGATGGTGCCCCAAGACTTGTGGCAGGGTTTGTTCATTCACAAAATCACCTTTGCTTTCCCCCCAAAAAACTAATGGGGTCACACTTATAACTGTAAACTCAAACACAAAGTCCACAAATGAATGTAGTACCTCTCATCTGCAGGTGTCCAGATCTCCCTGTTGGAGTGGTAGCCACGTGCACCCATATGGCTACATACTCAGCGCAGACAATCTGGACACTGGCCTGGAGAACAGGAGGCCGTGCAGAGTCCACTGCCCCTGGCATTTAGGAAACATGCATTTAATTCTTGAGGGAAGCATCGCCAGGTGCTGCCATGGACGGGAAGAAAGGCTGACGTGGGTACTAAGGAGATAGATACACACAACACCGAAAGCACAAAGTCTTCCTTCCTGCACACCTGAAAAATGCCTGTGTGGGAAAAACACTAAACCTTGGTTTGGGGCGGGGGATAATGGAGGTGTTCCCAATTTCATTTCAAATTGTCAGCCCCACAACAATTTGTAGTAATCACAAATAAGTCCAAATAGCAATATTCCAACAGCCCACCAAAGAACTTGGGCTGATTTACACATAGCTGGGCCTTTTGAACTCATTTTTTTAAAATATGGTTGAATCAACTAATTGATTCCCAAAGAAGTGCTTTAAACTTAATTTATTTTTCCTATAAAACTAAATCATTATCTCAGACTACTTTCCTACACCCCCTAGAGGTCTGGGGTACATTCACAGTTCAACTGCTGGCACAAAGCTACCCAAAGAGCACATAAAAACTACCCACTGCATCCTGAATGCAGGGAAAGCTTCCCATCAGGACTGAAGAACTAACTTGGTCAGACTACTGGGCCTGCTCACCTAAAACAGTGTCAGCCAAACAAGCCAGCTGCCGAATGCTTCTCAATTTAGCCTTTATGAACAGCCAGTGATGATGGGGAATTCATGTCACCCAAGCTAAGAGAAAGGGACACTGCCATCATCCTCTCTGGCTGTTTCCCTAGTTAGCAGATGGATGGTTGGAGGGCATTCTGCACTTATGGGAAAGGGCTCATTACTACTCCTGAAATGTGGACCAGGCTTGATCATCTCTCCAAAGCTGTGCTACCAGAAGTCCACAAAGATGAAATAGCCAATGCTGAAGATCAAGCTGAATAAACTGGAAACTGCTCTCTGATTCAGGGATGCACCTAATGAACCAAGTTCTTGAGAACAAGGGCAAGAATTCAACTTCCAATACAGTAAGCTTTTGCTGTATTCATTAGGAGAACAAACAAGACGTCCTCCTATCCAGCAGTGTACACCAGGAACCTCACACACTAAAATGTAAAATTGTGTGTGTGAGTAAGAGAGCTATCCAGTCCTCTAGCTCTGGGTGGAGCAGTCAATTCTTTGCCTAAGCATCTAGGCACAGGAGCCATGCGACAGGCTCTCTAAGGCAAAGAGGATCCAGCAAACATTAAATAAATGTAGGCTGGCCACCAAGAAAAAACCTTCTTAAAGCCCAAGCCCTAGGGTTAGCAAGACAGAGAAGGTCAAGGGTGTGGTCAATTCCAGGGAGGACAGAGCAGAGTGGTAGCTTCATACACTACACTAGAAGATCAAGCCTTGTGAGGAAAGGTGGCTCAATCCCACCCAGCAAGCCTAGTAGCCTAGTGATGAGAAACAGATGTGCCCTTTGCTGTGGCTATGTGAGCAGAAGGCCAAGCACTTCCCCTTGTATCTGGTATCCTTGGTACCAGGCCAGCTCATGTGAGTCCAGATGCTAATGGCTGTTTATATCGTCTTCCTTGCTATTGCCTGTGAGTGAGGGTTTTCTGCAGAGCCCCACAACACAGCTGCCCTGTATTCACTTGCTTCTGTCCTTCTCTGACAGTCACAGAAACCTCAGACAACAGATGACTAACTGGTATCACGGGCATTTTCAACCAAAACATTCCCTGCCAAAGCCCACTGCCAAAGGAGCCTTCTGAAGGAAAGCATCTGTTTGTCTCCCTCTGACTTCCTCATTCCTTTCCACACACAGGGACTTCCTCAATCTTCCAAAAAGCTTAGGGGAGAGGGGAATGGAAGGAAAGTGACATGAAATTTCTGGGAAAGTGCACGGCAGAGGCCCCACCACCCAACCACCCAACGGAAGCCAAGAAGGAAAAGAAGAAAAGACAAGGGCACCCAAGTTTCCGGGCCAGTCCCTGGAGGATCACCTAGCTTCCAGCCAAGAGCAGCACAGAGTTACCAGAAGCCTCTAGCCCCTACCCACAGACACTACTGCCCAGACTCTCCTTTTCCAGGCCACACCGAACAGGTGCCACTTCCTGACACTCCGGAGATTCTAAACCAGAACTCTGGCCAGGACTGCTGTGGCTGGACACAGGGTCAGCAAAGAGGGAGGCCACCCTGAGAAAGGGTATCAGGGCTGTCCTACCTGCAATGTGTCATGACTGAGATGTCCCACACCAGAGCTCAGCCAGGCCAGGATGCTTATAACAACCAAGCCAGCACATAAGAGAAGAGAAGAGAAGAGAAGAGAAAAAAAAAAAAATCACCCAGGGTCGTCACAAGCTCACCCAGGAAAGCTGGGTTTAGTGTTTGGCACAGCATGTGACTGGTGATTGGGTCACTCCTACAGCAAAGTAGCTACATTTCTTAGTGGTTTGTTTGTTAAGGGTCAAAAGTAGAGGTCCCCACTGCTTGAGGAGAAAGCTAAAGAAAGAAGATATGGCACTTTTCAATAAATATTTAAAGCTTCTTAAAGAAATAAGTTGAAAAGAAAAGCAACTGCTGTAAGACCTGTTTTGCTAGAAAAAAGTGTTTTGAGAGAAGAAACACCAGAGCACAGAACCCAGTGGGGGAGGGGACACCCACGGCTTACAGAAACAAAGTACCCAGCCCCCAACTACCTGGCCAGCCAGCCTCCCTCAGCACCCTGTGCACAAACACCCACAGAACAACAAGCCAAGGCTGCCCCGGGCACCAAAGTGACAAGCTCAGGGAGCAGCTGCACCCCCCAGACCCCACAGCAGTTACAGAGGCTACCTGGTGCCCAAGGAATTCAACCTCAAGTGCTACCTCATGTGGGTTTGAGGGCTGTGGTTCTGCCAAGTTAAAGTAGGGGTGTCAGCACTTCCTAGAGGACTTAGGAAACAACACCTGACCCTCTAAGCAACCCAGGAGGAAGTGGCTACCCTCAAGATAGAGATGCTGTTTAAATAATGCAGTCTAAACCAGAGTGATGAATGCCCGGACTCAGCTCAGACAGCCAGCCGACAGCTGGGGACAGTTATTTACAAGGGAGCTTTTATCAGACAAAATGGTAGTACTAACTAGAATACAAACTTCTTCCTTTTTCTCTATTTCTTTTAAACTTTCTTGTCATAAAAGCCAACTTACATTAAAATATACTTCCTACAAGACAACACAACTAACAAAATATATAATTAATAAAACATACACAAGTAGAAAATTCTGAGGTATTTCTGGTTTGAGGTGGTCTGTGGTCGTAAGTTACTTCTTTTACTTTTAAAATTTAAACCTTGGAAGCCACACAGCAAAGTATGTGTATATATGTGGATGTGTGTGTTCTGAATGGAAAAAAAAATTAATGTGTTTCATAAATAAAAAGAATTCCAATGTCAAAACAGCAGCATTCGGAACATTCAGCACCTGGAGCAAGGTTATGGCGTCATAGAAGACAGTTTAGAATACGCACCACTTCAAAGGGTCAGTAATACACTGCATGGGGCCACGTCAGAGCTTCAGGCCAGCAAGGTCTCCACCCACACTGTGCAGGGGGCACCATGGGCATTTCTCCAAACTGCCAAGAGGAAACTGCAGTCTGGTATTTCTTCCATGAAAGATCTACAGCTTTGAGTCTAATGACGATTGTCCACTGAACGGTCATGCCCTCACTCAGCTCTGACACATGAGCCACATCCTGAGTGTCTCCTCCTACAGCCAAGCCCAAGTTAGTGAGAAGAAACCCGGCAGGTGGGGCTGCCTGGTCTCACTCTTGAACTTCCTCCAGACCCCGCCTTGCTATTATTACTGCTCGGCCCTCATAAGGTCCTTGCCCTCAATCCCTTGTTACCTGAGAAAACAGCCTCCATAGCCAAGGGTGTTGCTCCAAATGTGCCCAAGTCCAGTGTAGCTCTGCTCCAAACCCTCCCTCCCCAGAACCATCCTCCCTTCCAGCCTTAGTATAAACTGTCCTGATCTCAGTTTCCCTCTGTTGGGTCAGGACGCCACCCATTAGATCCCCGAAGATACATCAGCCATTTCTTAAGCTCACTGCCTGAAAATGGAGAAACAAAAAATAAAGGGGTGGGGGTCCTCTTCTCAGGAAGGGTGTGTTCATGTAACAGTCTTCAAAGGTTCCTCTTGTAGAGATTGCAGCATTGAGTTTTCTAAGACAGGAGATGGGCTTCTTTGTGTTACACATTCTGAGACAACAAAGAAAACACGCTGGGGAAATGAATCCCGAAGGACAGGAGGTGGCTGAGGCTATTCAGCATGGCGCTGGTTCTGCGTTCACAGCTCAGCACCTCAGCGCCCGCTGACTGTCCCGCTGTTTGCGATACAGTAGAACAATATGCTGGTAAAAACTGATTCAATCCAAAAATAATATTAATAATAATTATAATAATAATAAAAGTCAAGGTAAAATAGCAGCTGCATTTATGTGTTTGTTGGTTTCATGGGATTTCCAAAACAAAACACAACTTTTCCTTTTTTCTTCAGATCCACTGAGTCCGGAGAGACACTCGTATCCCAGGCTTAGATGCTAGACTCTTTAGGGGGCAGGTCTACATTGGTGACAGAGGTCACCAGAGAGACAAGACAGTCCGAGGTAGTGCCGTTGACCGACCTTCTGATCAGGGACACCCGCTCCTCCACGCAGCCTGCAGAAAGCCGAGCCTCTGCATCGTGGTCCCAGCACTCCTCAATGGTCACACAGAGCTGGGCCAAACCCTGCAGAGCGGAGGGAGGAAGGGAGGGAGGAAATACCCTTGTCAGGGCTACGAAGTGAAAGTGTCTGGGGATTGGTCACAGCCATTGCAGGACAATTAGAAGCAGCAAACTGCAGGCCCCCAGACCCCTTCCGGTTAGTCACCCCACTGAGCCTGGGCCTCCCTTAGAGCCCTAAGCAAATGTTCACTAAACCTCAACACAGGAAGGAACCCTCTCAGGCCCTCAGCCTTGAAGCATTGGGACTCAAATCAGATCATACCCAAAGCCCAAACACAAAGGCCCAACTTTTAGCACTTGGGCCACAATGGAGACACAAAGGAAGTCAGGCAGGGCCTACCTCAGAGCTACCTCCCTAGGGTCTAGGGAACATAGCAGCCTTCCTGTGTTCCTAGGCTCCTCCATACAAAGCAGGTCCCCTCACATACCCCCACAGTCTCCTAAACCCGCCTCCCTCCCTCACCGGATGCTTCAGCCAGTGATCCTTAATGGTGGGCCTCATCTTCTTGTGGACGACCACCTCTTGCAGTTCCTCCAGTGAAGGGTGTTGGCCAATCTCCTCCTCAAAGGGCAGCATGTACTCATCGACAGGCCCTGAGCGGTGAGAGGCTGGTGAGATCACCTGAAGCCCAGCTTCCAGTTCCCAACCCAAGATGCACAGGGCTGCCAACCCACTCACCATCTGCGGCCTTGCAACGAGAGACAAGCTCCCAAAGCACCAGCCCCATAGCATACATATCAATGCGCAGGAAGGCATCTCTCTGGAAGTTGATGGCTCCCTCCAACACCTCAGGGGCCATGTACCGTCTAGTGCCAACCTACATGAAGAACAAGAGAAGACATGATCTCCAGAAACAAGCTACACTCAGTTGAGAGAACCGTAGCCTGTGTGCGCCAGACGGGTTAAGACAGAGAAATTCAAAGCACAAAGCCTCTGAGGCAAAGCCCCACTTCATCACAGTTAAGACTGTATCTGATGAAAACTATAAAAATATCACAGACTGCAGTCAGCACTGATGAAATAGCTGTACAGGTCCTAGAACATCCCAACAAGCTACTCTGAGGTGTTGTACTAAACTGAGATTAATACCTAAAGTCAACCAAGCCAGGCACTCAGAAGGTGGGCCAAAGAATGAAGACTGCTGACCAGCCTGAACTACATGGAGAGAGACCCTCTAATAAACAAGGGAGATGGAAGGCTTAGCCCCTATGGTACCTATCTGTCACTCAGTATGAAAATGGAAGCTTCACTATCTAGAACCCACACTGCCTGCCTGCAATACCAGCACCTGGGAGACATCTAGATTCAAGTGAAAACCCAGCCTTATTATAAAAGGTGGAGGGTCATCAAGGAAGCTGCCCAGTGACTACCTCGGGTTTCCATATACAACCAGAAAACACATGCTAAATAAACAAACAAATAAAGCAAACTTTAAAAAGACAGAACAGAACATCCAGAACATGTTTAAAATACCAAGTGACTCTCCCAGGATGATTTGTGGGCTTAACTGTTCATTGCCTTTTCTGGACACTTGGTTGGGATTCTCAGCACCTTTCCATGTATTTCCTCTCACTTAGGAATTACAACTGAAGGCAGGTGGGTATCTCAGTGGTAAAGCTGCTTGTCACCAAGCTTGACAACTAGAGTTAAAGCCAAGAAACCCTTCCTAAAACTGTCCCCCAACTAAAACACTAAATGTATTTTTGAAAAATAAGTAATTATAACAGAAAGAGAAAGACAAATATGAGTGGCTGAAGCCCAAATGGGGAATCACTCAGCTGACTGGCCAGTGAACAGTCACCAAACTCCAGGCCTTGGCTTCCCGGCTGGTGAGACAAGATCCAGATGAACCCCAGAGCATCAACCCTGTGCTGGCCCCTCCTCCCGCTGCCCAGACTCCTTACCTGCCCATGGGTGTCCCCTGGAGGTTTCCCTGGCTCAAACCGAACAGCCAGGCCAAAGTCAGCCAGCACAGCAGTGAGGTCACTCTTCAGCAGCACATTCTTGCTTTTGAAGTCCCTGTGGAGCCCAGGAGCCTACCTGAGGCGCAGTATCAAGACCAGTCCACCATGATCTTTTGGGATTGGTGGATCATGATCTTCCTCTCAGCATGGCTCTCAAAGGACCAGAGCCTGGGCTTGCAGCTCCCAGCTTAAACCATCCCTGCTCTCTGGAGCAGGCAGGAGGTAAACTGCTTGGGAGCCCCTCACCACCTTCACTGAAAGGTTTCTGCTGGATCCTGCAGAGCAGGCCTACAGTGGTGTCTGGGCAGACCCTACAACACAGTTCTAAAAGCCAGCTCATAAATTCTCAGAGGGCCTGGCACATGAGTCTTAGGAGAAGTTACAATGTCTGGAATGGAACAAGAATTTGAAATGAGCTTGCCAAAGCTGCACAGGCAGAGCAGAGCAGAGCAGAGCAGGACTGTGCTTGAGAGCCTCAGTTTCCTCAGCCTCTATCTATCTCAGACTTGCTATGAGGTTTAAACTAGCACTGCACAGACACTTCAGACCACCCTGACGCTTCCTGCTGTAAGGCTGAACTACATGTAAGAGTCAACCCCTGCCTCACATGACATCATCATCATCAGGAGCCCCTCCCTCTGTTACTCCATCACCTGAGCGGTGGGGCTGACAAAGACAGCTCGCCCTCACCACACTACAACAAGGGTAGGTGAGCTAGTATTTCTTGAGCGTCTGAAATAGTGTCTTCTTGGGGATGGAGGGCTAAAAGGGTCTCACTGTGTGGCCTTGGTTGACCTAGAATTCTCTATGTAGACCAGACTGACCTTGAACTCACAGAGATCCACCTGCTTCTGCCTCCCCAGTGGTGGGATTAAAGGTGTGAGCCTCCAAATCTGGCCCCCATGGTGACTCAGGGCTGGCATGAGTTCAAGGATAGTCTGAGCTACACAATGAAACTCAAAAAAAAAAAAAGAAGTATGGCTGGCTGGGTGGTGGTGGCACATGCCTTTTCTCCCAGCATTTGGGAGTCAGAGGCAGGTGGATCTCAGAGTTCAAGGCCAGCCTGGTCTACAGAGGGAGTTCTAGGACAATCAGGGCTACACAGAGAGACCCAAAAAGAGAGATGGTTCAGAAGTCCTAAGAGATCCTAAGGTCAAATCATTTTTGTAATAATCTATCATTGCCTTTTTAATCTCATCCCAGGAGTATAGATACTGTCATGATACATAACCAAATACATGTGCTATTATACATCAGTAAGCATCGGCAAACATAACCTACACAGATTAGATAATAGAGTCCTTTTAAGAATACAAAATGTGGCCCATAGCTTCCGGTTCCGCTCCCGGGACCAAGTGCTGTCTGCAGAGTCCCAGCGCACTCTGGAGCAGGGGCAGATAAACTCTGCAGGTCATCAGACCCGCAGTTCCTGCTGAGGGAAGCTGCACGGCTACCCACTGCCACCTCGAACTGAGCAAGCCAACATCTGCAGGGGTCTCTGAAGGACAGACTCAGACCCCGCCCAGAGGTGAGGAGGGGTCACCAGGCCCAAGCGCCTATATCCCAGCTTGGGAGGGAGAGTTGAGCTCCCATAGCTTCCGGTTCCGCTCCCAGGACCAAGTGCTGTCTGCAGAGTCCCAGCGCACTCTGGAGCAGGGGCAGATAAACTCTGCAGGTCATCAGACCCCCAGCTCCTGCTGAGGGAAGCTGCACGGCTACCCACCTCCACCTCGAACTGAGCAAGCCAACATCTGCAGGGGTCTCTGAAGGACAGACTCAGACCCCGCCCAGAGGGGTGACAGGAGGCACACAAATCCGAGTGCCACAACTGACCAGGAGTCATCTAATCGTGAACCACTGAAGCCATGGGCAAACGTCAGTGCAAAAAATTACATAATAACACAAAGGTCAACATGGTAACTCCAGAAGAGAGTGGCGATCTTAAAAATACAAGACCTGAACTGAGCAAAGAAGAGGAAACAGAAGGAAGCAACACCAAAAATTCGTTTTTGATGATCATCGAAGCTCTGAAAAAAGATATGAAAAAAAGCCTTAAAGAAATAGAAGAACGGGGCTGGAGAGATGGCTCAGCGGTTAAGAGCACCGTCTGCTCTTCCAGAGGACCCGGGTTCGATTCCCAGCACCCACATGGCAGCTAACAACTGTCTGTAGTTCCACTTCCAGGCAAACACCAAGGCAAATAAATAAATAAATAAAGTTTTAAAAAAAAAAAAAAAAAAAAAAAAAAAAAAAAAAAAAAAAAAAAAAAAAAAAAAAAAAAA
>PVIH01009548.1:9655-81535 GCA_004025045.1 Sigmodon hispidus
AAAAAAAAAAAAAAAAAAAAAAAAAAAAAAAAAAAAAAAAAAAAAAAAAAAAAAAAAGAAAGAAAGAAAGAAAGAAAGAAAGGAAAAAATTTCATGAAAAGAATTGGAGGCAAAAACCTGGTGAAGGGAACTTTGGAGACTGCTTCAGCAGCATCTTTGCGCTCAACGCTAGAGACCACCACCCTCCTTCCACCCACCCATCCTGCTGGGCAGCTTCTTGCTCACCATCCTCAAGATCTTCAATATTCCAGGGAACGAGAAGGAAAAGTCCTTGCAACCGTCTCTGAATCTTTCTGGGACCTTGTCCCTGCCCTTAGCACGTTTTTTAATAGATGCACTTATCTTGATTTTCTTAGACACCTCGCGAGCTGGAGGTGGCCGCACCTTCTTGCTCTCGGTGGATTTCTTTGGTGGTAATTTGCTGATACTCTGTTTTCTCTGCACTGACTTACTGGATGGTGTGGCGCTCAGTGGAGGTTCCTTGCGAGGTTTAACAGAGGTTATAGACGCCAGTGACTCCGAGCGTGAGGGAGGAATCGAGAGTTCAGACTTTGATGGTGCGCGGCTGGGAGAGCGGCTGGATGCGCGGCTGGGAGAGCGGCTGGACACAGGCTTCGGCTCATACTTGGAATCACGTCTGGTGGATGCAGGATTCATGGTGTATTCAAAGCTGGCTGTGGGGCTCCAGTCCGCGCCCGCTCGTCCCCTGGGAAGCCAGCGTCAACGGCTGCTGGTAGCCTATCCCGCGTGCACCTGCCTTTGATGGTTGAGAACTAGCCTAGCTGGTATCCTTGTGGTGATCCCAGGGAAAGGCGATTGCCTAGCCTGGAAACTCAAAAACCAGCAACTAACTGCACCACAGGGGCTGCTGCCAGCCAACCAAGAGGAAAGGGGTTCTGTAGTCATTTGGGAGTATGCCTGGCCAGATTCCAGCTCTGAGCCATATACGGTAAGGCAGAGTGCAGGGTCCAAAAATCTGGTAAGTTCCCACATAACACAGCGTGACCAAAAGCAACTTGGGGAGAAAAGGCATGATCTCATCTTATAGCTTGAGGTCCAGGGACCTCAACTGAGGTTCTCTTTTTCCAAAGAACTCTAGCTTAGGTCAAACTGACACAAAACTGGCCGGCACACACATTGAAATTAAAAACGAGAACTGCAGAAAATATATAGAAGAATAAAGAAATCTGTTTAATAACTAGTAAAAATGAATACAAATTATTCACTCTCATCTTTGTTATCAGTTAGAGTTTTCCGGTAAGGCCCACTTGGATTATAGAGAAGTTTCCGGCACACAAGGGCACAGTCAAAAATAGCGAATACTGTTGTCAGGAGACCAAGTACCTGCAAAGAGAGACACTGGCGTCAGCTGGCATAAATCCTCGGGGAGCAGACCACTAGATTTCTTTCCTGTCAGGAACGGAGCTTCTTCTCTGTGCTACTCTCTGACACTAAAGCGGAAGGGACTTGATTATGGCTAAGCTCCCCCCATAGGACCCACAGTAAAGGAAAAGATCATTTCCGTGAGCAGAACTACGCCCGAGGTGGAATGGAAGTTGCTCTTCCCTCTTGATTTGCTCTGGCACACATTCTTAAGACCTACTGACCGTATTTAGCACTCAACTAACATTTCTCCTTCCATTGGCCAGCTGTTTGATTTTTCTATCAGCATCCTTGACTGGGAAAAGATTTGGTGCTGGCATTAAATTAAGTCCTGGGAACCATAGTTCTGACACCAGTTTGGTAGAACTACAGTGATAATTTGTTCCACAGCGGACTCTCAAAGGGGGGAGAATATCCATGTAAGGCATAGGAGTCTAGACAGGCTGAGGAAAATGAAACTGAGCTAAAGAAAAATAGAGCAAACTGCAATTGCACTGCCAGAGAGATACAGCTATTTCTTCTCTTCTGGGCTGGGCAGCACTCCATTAGGGGCTTATCTGCTGCTGGCTGCATTCATCTCCTGTGTTAGGCTCTAAGGAACCCCAGGCTAGTTGAGCATCATGAAGCAGCCCAGTACCACCCTGAAAGAATACATAGTTTCCACTGTAAGCTACATAATTAAGATTTCTAAGAGTTTAATTTAAAAAGAAATAAAGGTGAAGTTTATTCTAATACATTTATTTAGCTCAACATATCCAAAATAATATCCTTTTACAGATCATTGCTATAATAGAAGTTACTAATAGCATGGTCTATGTTCTTTTGCAGAGATAATACAATCTCTGAAATTCAATGCATATTTGATATTTAGAGATTATCTCATCATACTAGCGCACTTCCTGTGCTCTGTAGTCACATGGCTACTGGCTGCTGTGCTGGGTAACGGTTCTGTCTTCTCAGCATTTAAGCAATGACTAAATGAAAGAAGAACTCAGTAAGACTGGTTGGCCTTTTTTTCATACTAGACAGGTAAAATTGTCTTTAAAACAACTGGTGGAGATACTAGTATTTCAGCATACCTCATTTCTAAAAAAATTATATAATCTCTTATGAAGCTGCTTAGTGCCTAAGGGAGGTGAAATCTAGGGTTCTGACAGATATGGTGAGCACTGGTTAGTTCCATATAGCCCTTGCTAGAAAAGAACAAGAAAGAAGGAAGGAAGCATTTCCCTAATCAGTTCTCTAGATAGGAGCCAAAAAAGTCAAAGGACCAAATCTCAGAAAAATACCAGGTGGAGGTATAATGAGCTCACTGAACTCTACCACTTTGGCTCACCTGTCAGGATCAGGTTTGGCTAAATTGTAAGCAGTGCTCAGAATAACCCTTCAGTTGCAAGGCTTTCTCCCACATCCCTGCAGTAAGGAAATCCATTACATTGTATCTGAAGCATTATGGACATATTTGGTCTCACCTAACAAATGATAGGTATCCTTTAAAAGAACTAGCAGACCCATCATGCTTCTTTCTTTTTGTTTAATATCAGGTTTCTCAGAATTAAGAGTTCTAACTGATCCTAGAAGCTTCTCTCAGGCTAGTCCAGCCCTCTAAGAAACATGTAGAGACCTCTTTATTTGGATGATTCCAGTCTGAAACCTTGTCTACTTAGGCTATTCAGGAATGCATCTACTCACACAAACTATAAAGCCAGTAGGCCCTGTATGCCAGTCCAGAAACCCCTGGCATGAATATGGTGCAGCCCGATGTACTTGTATCATATTTCCAAATGAATTTGCATTTTGATAAAACTCGAAGAAACCTGAAAGACCCTTCTCCCTTCTACTTACACCTCCAAGGATGGTCATTGTTGAAGTTGTTGGTACCAATGCTAACACAGACACACCAAGCATGAATAACGTTGTTACCATTGAGTTGATAATATCCTAAAAAAAAAAAAAAAAAAACAAAAACAGAATAGAAAAGTCAACTTGCTATCAAACAATCAAACATCACCGAGACTGGAAATGCAGCTCAGATATAGCATGGCTCTAAGTCCTGGCTTCCATCCCTAACATCATGAGATTGGTGAGAGATAAAACCAAGAAGTACTGCTTATAAAAAGGTGAATGTAGCTCCCTAAAAAATTTTAAACTCATGTTTTATTCAATGTACCACATATTAATGTCCTTTAGGTAACTAAAATGCTACAGTAAAATAATGCCTATACATATGCTCTACAACCTACCTAGTGGTCTCGTATAACACATCAATCATTTAATTATTTAAGGATATACATGTATATATATATATATACACATATATTTACAACACATATAGCTAGAAGGAGAACTCTTCTGGTTTGGAAAAGTAGATAATCATGTGAAGGGTTAGCCTACCTAGGTTCCCCTAGGAAGCTGGAATGTTTATTTTTTAATAGGAAATGTAGAAAATCATCTATTAAATAATTGTTACTAAAATACAATTAATGAAACTAAAGCCAAGCATGGTAGGTCACTCCTTTAATTCCAGCACTCAGGAGTTCTGAGGTCAGCCTATATACTACACCAAGTCCCAGGCCAGCCAGGGTCACATAGTGAGACCTTATAAAAAAACCTAACCCCCAAAACTGAACACAGCCTGTATTTAGAGCGGCAATTTCGAGGATAAACCCCACTCACATTTGTGCCTTGCTAAATTGTTATTTCATTTAATAATTTCCCCCAAATGAAGCATTTAACAAGAGTAATTTACATTTCAGATGGATATGTATTGTAGAAAACCGAATTGCCCTTATCATGGAATTGGTCTATGCACACTTGCAATAAGTAGGCAGAAAGAAATTAATGAAGAAATACTAGGTTCCAAAAGAAAAGTAGCTAATATAAGAAAAAGAGGTTTGACTCTGAGGAAGGAAAACAAAGTCGTGGTAGACAAGGAGATGGTTGTCTTGGTTAACCCCCCACCCCCACCCTGCTGGATACTTTTCTCTGCTTCATGGCAATATGCCCCGCTACCTCAGTCAGGCAGCTGTAAATAGCTATGAATTAGGCTACAAATGGCTTTGTACAAAGTTGGTGTTCTAGGGATATGAAGAGGGGAGGATGTACCAGGACAGGAAGGCATGCTTAACTAGGAACATCTATGCTCCCTAGTAGAAGTTTTAGAACATCGCGTTTGTTTTCAGGCTATAGCCCAAGCTGGTCTGGTACTCCTGCAGCCCAGACTGATCTCTGATTCAAAGACCACTTTTGTATGCTAAGATCACAGGCATGAGCCATCACACTCAACTTAAAACACTGCCTTTATATTGAAAGCTCAATGTGTAGTCCAGCATGGTGGCACAGGCCTTTAATCTCAGCACTCAGAGACAGGCAGATTGCTGTGAATTTGAGGTAGCCTGGTCTACATAGTGAGTTCTAGCTCTGCCAGGGCTATTGAGTGAGACCCTGTCACAAAACGAAAATATAAAACCACAAATCCTCAATATGCTGTTAAGCAGAATGCAAATTTAATTTCAAAACAATGGAGATTTCATAGTAAATTTGTGCCTGAGTTTGCTCCTTCATTCATAATCTGTCAAGGAATGCCAGAGAGGAACAGAGACTTGGTCTACAGAGCGTGTCAGGGGATGGATACAGATGGCAGATCTGAGGGCAGGCCCATGACTCATGCATGGCTTTTAATCAGGAGGCACTGACTGTAGGACATCAGTGTTTATCATACCTTCTGCTCCTTACAGAGTAGCTGTGGTCCTCAGTCACTGTCTCCTTTAATAGTAAAAGCCTTTGGCAGCCCTACAACTGAACGTTGTGGGGCTACCTTTGTCCCTCCGATTTCCTTAGGAAATAAAAAGTTAGGCCAGTGATAGTCTCCCAATTATAAGCTGCTTCTCCTTTCATGCTTGGTCTCACAACCTTCCTGTTCCCCGCCACTCATGGCAAGCTGCTCCAGAAAAAGCCCACATGGCCCTTCAGTGAGCACAGCTGCTGGGAAATGGGGTTACCTATTTCAGTACCTTTCTCTCTGTCCATGTGACATTACTCACCACCCCTGTCCTCATGAATGCTCTGTTACCAGCACCTGGTACTGCCTCCTAACCCCAGCTCTAGCCTCGCCTTCTACTCTTGGGTTGTTGTCAACATTTCCACGTGAAGATCCGACCATCTGGTCGGAGCCTCTTTAATCCACTGCCCTGTTTCTTACCTTGTTCTCAGGCCTCAGCATTCTCCCAAGGTGGGTACTTATACCTGGGAGGCTGAGGCAGGCTGAGTGAAAGGTGAAGGCCAGTCTGGGTAAGTTCAAGGTCAGTTTGGGCAACATTAGTGAGATTGTGTCTCAAAATAAGAAGTCAAGGAGATATAGCTCCGCAGTTCAGTATTTTCCTAGCGTGTAAGAGGCCATGGAAACAATCCTCAGTAGGGTGTCACTGATGGTAGCTGTGTAGAAAGCGATGTCTCATCCAGTCACTAGCACGAGGAACTTTAAAAACTCCTTTCTCCCCACCTATAGCTATCATAACCTTACTCCATGTCTCCATCATAACCTTAGTCCATGTCTCTACCATAATCTTACTCCATGTCTCTATCATAACCTTAGTCCATGTCTCCATCATAACCTTATACCATGTCTCTATCATAACCTTAGTCCATGTCTCAATCATAACCTTATACCATGTCTCTATCATAACCTTACTCCATGTCTCTATCATAACCTTACTCCATGTCTCTATCATAACCTTAGTCCATGTCTCTATCATAACCTTAGTCCATGTCTCAATCATAACCTTATACCATGTCTCTATCATAACCTTAGTCCATGTCTCAATCATAACCTTATACCATGTCTCTATCATAACCTTACTCCATGTCTCTATCATAACCTTAGTCCATGTCTCTATCATAACCTTAGTCCATGTCTCTATCATAACCTTACTCCATGTCTCTATCATAACCTTAGTCCATGTCTCTATCATAACCTTAGTCCATGTCTCTATCATAACCTTAGTCCATGTCTCTATCATAACCTTAGTCCATGTCTCTATCATAACCTTAGTCCATGTCTCCATCATAACCTTATACCATGTCTCTATCATAACCTTAGTCCATGTCTCTATCATAACCTTACTCCATGTCTCTATCATAACCTTAGTCCATGTCTCCATCATAACCTTACTCCATGTCTCTATCATAACCTTACTCCATGTCTCTATCATTTTTATGACTGATGATAACAGATTAAATGATCTCTGAGAACCACTTCTAACTTGGAGTTTGTTTTTAATTTTTCTTATGTTATTATTTTGAGATAGGGCTGGCCTCTCTCTGTATAGCCAAAAATAATGTTTAACTTCAGATCTATGTGCCTCCACCTCCTGAAATGTTGATTATAGGTGGGTGCTAACACACCTGGGTTATGCTATACAGGGGATAAAAACCAGGGCTTTGTTCATGCCTGGCAAGCACTCTACCAGTGACGAGCATTTCAGGCTGGTTACATACCTCCAGCCTGAAATGCTTATCACTTGCCTCCAAAGATGGCTCCAGAAGGTACCATTCATTTAAAAGCATGCTTCTGGTTTGGGACAGCTCTGAAGTCCTCATCCCTTAATAGTAGTTATCAGCTCAGAAATAAGCATTTCAGAGTCTAAGGCAATATGACAAGTGTAGAAGAGAGGGAGGGGGAAGTAGTGAAGAGGAGTGGGGGCCACCGGGGATACCTATGGAGACAGGATGCTGGGATGCGACTTGACAGAGAAGAGAGAGCTAATAGTGGGTCAGTTTTTGCTAGAACTGCCCTTGTAGTGTCTGACTGAAGGGCCATATAGACCTCATTTGTCTATTGTGACAGCTCTGATAACCATTGGGGCACTTAACCAGACAAACACCTAATGCTAGGAGTCCAATGTCACATGCATGGTTCAGTAAGATCAGCTAGAATCATCACAAATGACTACAGAATTTCCAAGTATGATCAAACTGTTATTTTACTGAATGTTCTTAAATAGCTTGGCTTTCCATTTTGTGATGAGGGATGGGTAAGGAAAGGTCCTTATTGTACCTTCCTGTCTCTTTCTCCCAATGCTGAAACTATATCCACATGCATCTAAAAATGAGGCAAAATATCCTAATGAAGAAAACTCAAAGAAATTCCATAAAATCAGGAACAAGACAAGATCGTTCACTCCATATCTATTCAATATAGTACTTGAAGTTTTAGCTAGAGCAATAAAATAACTGATGGAGATCAAGGGCTACAAATTAGAAAGAAAGAAATCAAAGTATAGTTATTTGCAGATAATATGATAGTATTTATAAGTGACCTTAAAAATTCTACTAGGAAGTTCCCATAGCCAATAGGTACTCCTAGCAAAGTGGCTGGATTAAAGATTAACTAAAAAACAAAGCAAAACAGCAACCCTCCTATATACAAATGACAAATAGACTGAGAGAGAAATCAGGGAAATAAATAACACCTTTCACAATAGCTTCAAACAATATAAAATATCATGGGGGCAACTCTAACCAGGCAAGTGAAAGAATTGTATGATAAAAATCTTCAAGTATTTAAGACAGAAATTGCAGAAGATATTAGAAAATGAAAAGATCTCCCATGCCTATGGATCAAAAGGATTAACAAAGTAAAAATGGCCATCTACCAAATGCAATCGACAGATTCAATACAATCCCTATCAAAATTTCAACACAATTCTTTACAGACCTTGAAAGGACAATGCTCAACTTCTTATGAAAAAATAAAAAACCAGGATAGCTAAAATAATCCTGAACAATAAAAGAACTGCTGGAGGTATTACCATCCTGGGTATCTAGTTGTACTACAGAACTATAGTAATAAAAATCATATGGTATTGGCATGAAAACAGACATACTGATCAACTGAATTGAAGACCCAGACATAAAACCACACACACACACCTCTGAACACCTGATTTTTTTCATAAAGAAGCTAGAAATATACACTAAGATCAACAATTAACACATGGGACCTTGTGAACTGAAAAGCTTCTATAAGACAACGGACACCATCAATTGGACAAAGTAACAGTCCTCAGAACAGGAAAGTAATTTTCTCAACTCCACTTCTGATAGAGGACTAATGTTCAAAATACATAAAGAACTCAAAAATTATGTATCAAAAAACCCCAAATAATCCAATTTAAAAAGTGAGGTACAGAGCATTCTCAATAGAGAAATCTCAAATGGCTGAAAAGCACTTAAAGAAATGTTTAACATCCTTAGCCATCAGGGAAATACAAATAAAAACTACTTTGAGATCCCATCTTACACCTGTCAGACTGGCTATACCACTACTGGCTATATATATATAGGCATATACCCAAAGGATACACTCTTCTGCCTCAAAGACACTTACTTCTTTAATCATATCCACTGTTGTTTTATCATAGTAGTCAGAAACTGGAACTAACCTAGATGTCCCTCAACAGGAGAATGGATAAAGAAAATGTGGACATTTACACAATGGAGTATTATTCAGTTGTTAAAAAAAATAACATCAAGAAATTTACAGGCAAATGGATGGAATTAGGCATCATCCTGAGTGAGATAACCCAAATCTAGAGAGATAAATATGGTATGTATTCACTCATAAGTAGATATTAACCATCAAGTAAATGATAACCAAGCTACAATCTGTAGACCCAGAGAGGATGAGCAAAGAGGGGAGGTCTGGGGGTGACAGGAATAGAGAGATGTGTGTGGAGGAGATGGGGTGGAAGAGAATTCAGGGAGAGACAACTGGAATGTGTGTGTGTGTGTGTGGGTTGTTGTTGCTGGGTAGTATAGAAACCTAATACAGTGGAAACTTCCTGGAATCTATGAAATGATCCTAATGAGGACCCTTAGTAATGGGGGATACTAAGCATCACTGGCCAACTGTTGTAGCCAGGCAAGGCTTCCAGTGGTGGGACTAGGGTGCATTCAATTGAGTTGTTGGCCACAGGAGTCCCATGGAAATCCCTAAACAACCCAGGCTGTCGCTAAGACAAAAGGCTGCTCTCTGCAAACTGACATCAAGGTCCCATTGTTGAGGACAAGATCCACTTAACTCATTGAATATGGATGGATAAGTGGAGCTGGTGCCTTCATCCCTATTTTCTAGTTTCTTTGGTGTGAGAAGGTACTCTGCAGGCTACTGAAAGAGGAATGTGGACTAACACACTCACAAAATCTTTAATCTACAGTCTGTCCTGCCTGCAAAATATATTAGGACAATGGTGGCACAGAACAGCCAAGCAATGTGTGAACTGACTCAATGCCCATCCTGTGAAAGGAATCCATATCCCACACTACCTGGGTAGCCAAGAACCAGAGACTAGATATCCCTAAGACCTAGGCTTGCTAACAAACACTGCTTGTTTTACAACAACAACAACAACAACCACCACCAATGCCTTCTCCAGTCATCATCAGAGAGGTAGCTTTGTCCAGCAGCAGACAGAAACAATGTAGAGATCCTTGGCCAGGTGTTATGCAGAGAGAACCTAAATTGGAGGTTTCCATCAAATCCCTCTCCTCAGACGATCCCAAAGAAGAGGCATCAGAAATATTTTAATAGCCAGAGGGGGTGGAGGACACCAGAAGAATCAACTAAGCAAGGCTCATATGAACTCACAGGAACCAAAACAGCAAGCACAGGGCATATGTGGGTCTGAACCAGGTCCTCTGTATGTATATTATAGCTATTAGCTTAGTATTTTTTTTATGGGATTCTTGACTGTGAGAACAAGAGGGTCTCTGACTCTTGTGCTCTTGGGACTCTTTTCCTCCCGTTGGGTTGCTGTGTCCAACTTTGCTATCATAGTTTTTGCTTCATCTCAATATATTTTACTGTGTTGTATTTAGTTGTTATCACTTAGAAGCCTGTTCTTTTCTAATGAGAGTCAGAAAGAGTAGTTTGGGAGGGGGGTGGGGAGGGGAAAGGGAAGGTAGAGGAGGAACTGGGAGGAATACAAGGAGGGGAAACTATTATCAGGATATTGTATGAGAAAAGAATCTATTTTTAATAAAAGAAAAAGGAAACAATAAAGAGGAGACAAAAGTTAAGAATATGCTCTAATTTATTAACATGGTTCTAAATTTAAATTTCTCCAGAACATTTATACTTAAGAGAATTCTCCAAACAGAAAGGTCAGTCACACCTTTTGGTAGGCACAGTAAAGAGAATTTATGTTCTGTGACTGCCCTGGACCCCTGAGAGCCTTCCCCAAGGACAACACGGAGCCCTTAACAGTGAGCAGCAAACCACCTTAAAGATTTAAGAGAACCAAGTAGTTGGTTACAGTGTCTTCCTATGGAAAGAAAGAGTTTAAGGTTGAAATTGATCACTTACAAGCAATGGCCAAAACAAACATCTCATCACTTTGTCAAGTCTGAACAGATATAAAGCTATGAAAAAGACAATAATGGTGAATTCAAATCCAGTGATAACGATGAATGGCTCAGGGGCTTGTGCGATGATGAAAGAGACCATAGATGCCAAAGTTACTATCTAGAAGAAGAAAACAAAGATTTAGTCATTGATCATACAAGTTTAAGCTATAGAAACAATCAGTCAGTTTACTTATTGTGAGGTGTATGTGAGCATGTGCGGTACTGGGGATTGCATTCAGGGTCTCACGGATGGGCGTGCTGTACCATTGAGTTACATACATCCCTAGCTCCAAAATGATGTCTAAAAACAACTAAGTAAGATTTTTGTAAGACACTGTGGACGTGAGATGTACGACTAAATACCTGAGCATTGACTTGTGATTGTGTTTGAGGAGAGTAAGTACTTTTCTTGTCATTTCCCACATCTGTTCTTAGGCTCTTTCTCTCCAAATATCTCCTCTGCCAGCTTTCCCTTCCTATAGACACACCTAGGTTGTCTTCTCTTAACACCTTCCACAACCTTTTCCTTTCATCTTCTTCCAGAAAAACCATTCTGCCCTCCCTCCCTGCTTCTTGTTACTTCTCAAAAACGTCTACATCCTGGCTGCCTAGAATTCTTCATCATCTACTCCCTCATCATTCCTTAACTATTAATAATTTGCAACCTACTATTAAACTTGAGTTGAATGTTGCCAAGATGGCCAGAGTGAAGTGGAGGCGGGAGTGGAGGAGACGGAGGAGATGGGTTTAAAGATACTGTTAGGAGAAAAAGAAATTTGATGTTTCAGAGTTACTACTCAATGTGCATTTTATACAGTTCCTCTTACTAAATATAATGCTACTGAAATTAAGGGATAGTTAAAGACAATCTTAATGATGCCAATCAGTGAATGGATTAAGAACACGTGAACAGAACTGGAGCAGAGCTGAATGAGAGGTATGAGGTAACTAACCTAGCATATGTGAAGGCTTTTGTTAACTTCTAGCATCTCTCTCTCTCTCTCTCTCTCTCTCTCTCTCTCTCTCTCTCTCTCTCTCTCACACACACACACACACACATGAGTATGGAGTGTGGGGGAGAGAGATAGGTCTACCTATCTATACAATAGAGTATTAGCAGCAAAAAGAAGTATTAATATAGATATACTATTGACATATGAATGATAGATGACAAAATAAGTATACACTACATGTTATTTATAGACAATTCTAGAAAACAAAAACTTATCTGCAGTTACAGAAAAAAGTTGTAGCTACAGAAAACTGAACTATACTCTATAGAAAATATAGTTACAGAAAGCAGATGAGTTGCCTCCTGGAAGTAGGCAGGAAGAAGGGAGTACTTGGGCTGTAAGAAATATTTTGGGGTTTTAGGTGTCAACATGCGCCACTTAACCAGATGCACTCTGAGAAGTACATTTCTTGTGCAAATTATCATGGAAATACAGATACTAAGAAGTCTCTGGTAACACCAGGTGACATCTCACGAACTCACTGCTGTACAAGCAAATAACCCACACCTAAGAAGGCATGCCATGTGTGACTGCATTATTATCCTGGTTATGGTAATAGTTTCACAGTTCTGTGTCAGAACTGATCAATTGGCATGTCCAATGTAAATGCATGTGTCTTCTCCATTAACTATCATAACACAGACAAACTTCTAAGATGTAAGTTTGTTCCTGTGCTTTCTCTATTTTAAGATCTTTCAAATCTGCATTCTGTGTGGTTGAGCTTCCCTTTCACCTAGTGTCCAAGATCTGGGAGTCAGCCACCATCCACTTCTCCAGCAAAAATGCGCCTCTGACTTTATACATGAAGACTTCAGGGGTCACTTGTCTAGCCTTGTTTTGGTATTCGATGCAGCTGATCATGCCCTGACATTCTTCAGTTAGCTTCCAGGACACTGTGCACTTGACCTGTCTACATTCCAAACAACTCCTTCCCATTCTTTGCCCATTCTGCTCAGCGTCCCCATCCTCCAGTTAGTGATCACAGACTCCCAGACTTCATCCACCCTCCTATTTGTTCTATCTACATTTCTTTCTTGATGACCTCATTTGCCATTTGAATTTAACCATATCTATCTCTCCACCAAAATTCCAGTTCTATCCAGTTCTGACTCCTTATTCTTTGATTTTGCTGCACCAGTCTCATAGGTATCTCTAATACTGAATTCAAGCTGTATGTCTGGTCCCCCACCCACACTTGCTTCTCCTAGACGCTTTCTGACACCAGTGGACAGATAGTCCGCTTTTACACTTGCATAGACCCAAAACTGTGGTGTTACACTGGCCCCCTTACTTTTTCTTAGCCCATATCTGGGCCATTAGAAAATCTTGAGCATCTTTAATCTGAAAGTCCAAAATGCTCCCAAATTCTTTGTTGTTGTTGTTGGATGGGTGGTGACTGTGTCACCCTAATTCACTTAGAATTCACATTATATAGACCAGGCTGGCCTCAAACTCACAAAGATCTACTTGCCTCTGCCTCTGAGATTAAAATACCACCACACCTGGTCTCAGCAAAACCCTACAACTATAATAAACAACCTTCATCAAGCTTCTTCTCCCCAGATATGTCCCATAGCATTTATCCCTGAGATGCTTACCTAACTTATTGGACTTGCCTCTGCCTCCCTCCCATCCCAGTATATAAATTCCACAATACAGATAGGCAGGTGTTCCAGGAAATATTTATTGAATGAATACATGAAGCACCATTCAACTTCTTATTGTTCACGACAAAAATCCTGAAGATTTTCATGTCTCCAATCCTTCATTGAGGCACCTCTTTCTTTGTCTTAACTCTAGGCTCTTCTTCATGTGATGTGGAAATGTTTCCCTTGAAATTTTTAACTATCTCATGCCATCTCTTCTAATTTTTAAACGATTTCTTTTTCTTTTCTCTTTCAGTTTCCTTACATTCCTTCAACTATGGTAGTTTATGAATGAAAACGAGGACATGACCCATCCTAGGTATGGTTGAGGAGAAGGGTTTTATTATAGATATGAGGGAAAGTACAACCAGAGGCACATCCGGAAGAGTCCATGAACCATGAGAAGAGGGAGTGGGGAACGAGAGATGAAGATGAGAGAGAGGGAGAGAGAGAGAGAGGTCCAAGAGAGAAGCTGAGCACAAGAGAGCCAGCTGAAATGGCCCTTTTATGTAGAAAGGAGAAGGTGGGGCTAGAAAAGCCCAGCCCAGCCCCTGTGCTGAAGAGGTTCGGGGGACGGGGCGGGTGAGAAATGTTGGGAGGAGCCATAGGTACGAGTGAACACAGTCCAGGGGTTCATTGGGACCTGACATTTTTAAATATCCTTTCTCCAGCACTCTGTCAAGAACTGACTGCAATGCCCCGGTTTTGTCTGGAACCCTAATTAGCGCAGTTTCCTCTTTGTCCTTGCTCTGGGTTGAGTCAGTTCTGAGTTGGGTAACACCAAAAGTCGGACTTTTGGTAAAAAACAAACCAAACAAACAAAACCTTTTTTTTTTTTTTTTTTTTTTAAATCTTGTTGTGGTCTGAGTGAGACTTCAGCTGTCTTATCTGGTAGGTTACCATTAAGTTTGTGAGTCCAAATGCAGGGCATTCAGGTAGATTCATGGGTGTGTCCCTGCACCCTCTGAAGAGGAAGCCATTCTACCCCATGGTTCTCCAGAGGACAGAGGAACAGAGCAGTGCCTTACATCTGGAAAGGCGTGGCTGGAAACCAGGTGACCACGCAAATGCTGCCCCAGGCTTCCTAACCTAGTCATCACCGCCGGGAGTAATCTGACCACGGCTGTGTGTTCCCGCCCCGGTCCTCACCATCCGCAGCATTTTCACCAAGCCTTTCAGGTTCAAGCAGAAGAGCTTCTCTGCGTCCTGTTCTTTAGACTCCATCTCTCCCACAGACCCAACTGGAGTCACGCTTCTCTTTCAAGCCTTTCCAGTCAATTCCTCTCTCCAGGACTCGCGCCACATCCTCAACTGCCACGGCTGGGGCAGCTGTACCTCTTGGGCGCAAGTCCCAGCGCGCGTGCGCACTAGAACTGACTGTCCACAATCGCTCCTCCCGCTTGCCCCTAAACTCCTAATTCAAACTCAGATTTGGAGCCAAGATCATCTGCTCCTGCTCACCTAGGCCAGCTCCGCCACAGCTCTGCCCAGGAGCTTTCCTGTGGAGAAGTGCTGTTGGAGTGGGGGAGGAAGATCCACGAATGTCAATTCCGCCTCCTTGTGCTTTGAGCATCTCAAATGCCACATCTTCAGGATTTCCCTTGGCCACCTTGTCTAGGGCGGCCAGTCATTCCTTTTCATTTTTTTTGGTAGCCAGTCTATATTATAAGCATATCCCCGGAGGGAAACGTTGATCCATTGGTAATAAGTTAGACTTACGGGAAAGAAGTTTCAGTGTTCTGTTAGACAGTCTGATTGACTATGGTTAACGAGAATATGTATTGCTTTATTTAAAATTAAAAGCTACAAGAAAGGAATTTGAAGTTTGTCAGCACAGAAATTATGCCAGAGAGACAGAGCTATCCTGATACGAATGTTACACAATGTGCACATGTAACGAAACATCACATGGTACCTTGTAAATATATACAATTGTTTATCAGTTCAAATAAAAACATAAATTCTATAAGGCAAGACTCTGTCTGCTTCTCTCCTTGAAGGAATCCCCAGGGACTGGGGCGCTCGTCAGTAGCTGTGGACTATGTAGCCTGAACTTGTAGCTTGGTGCTCTTACACTGCTCTTGCTTTCAGGTCACTAGAGGACTTTTGTCTCCTGCTGCTGTTAGTTGTCCCACAGCTAGAACAACGTTCAGTTTATAAAGTGTTCAAGTGTAGCCAGGACCACACTATCTTCGATTATTTCTTTTTAGACACAGGAAGTATGCATCACTTATGTGATTTGTCTTGTACAAGTGGGTGATCACCTGTCCTAGTTTTCATCTTTGTTGTTGTGATAAAACAACTCGTGACCAAAAGCAACTTGGGGAAGAAAGGGTTATTTAGCTTACAGGCTACAGCCTGTCACCAAGGAAAGACAAAGCAGGAATTCAAGGCTGCAACCTGGAGGTAGAAACTGAACCGGTAACCATGGAGGAAGTAAAGATGTTTTCTGGTTTCTGCCTTGCTCTTTCATAAGCACTTCAGGCTCACCTGCCCAGGGATAGCTTGGCCACAGTGTGTACTTCCTCCTTCATTAGCAACAGGCAGGCGCCCCACAGACGTGATTACAGGCCAGTCTGAGGCAGTCAGTTTCTCAATTGAGGCTCCCTCTTCCCAGGAGTTTCTAGTTTGTGTTGAGTTGAAAAGAATGATCCAGCATGCCACCCCACTCTATTTAGACCTCACTGGACCCTGTCAGCTAAGACTTGTTTATTCTGCTGAATCTGATCAGAAGTTACTAGCAACCTCACCCCAACATGCTCACAAAAATGTTGATTTTGATTTCCAAGATTATAGTTGTCTTTGCTAGGTGCCTATCCAACAAACAGGAAGTCCAGTTAGGGCGATGGCTTCTGGTGACAGATCTAAAGAGTAAGGCAAAACCAGAAAATGTCTTTCTTCTCTTTGTCCAAGATGACTGCCAGCATCTTGCAACCTGGAAGAAGTGGAAAACTCTACCCACACCTTGTAACTGTCATACAGTCAAGGTAGCAATAGCTGGGTTTATTGGTCTGAGACCAACATTATAGTCCAAACGTTGAAAAGGTCAAAGACTGTGGGCTTGGGAAACAATGGCTTGCATCCCATTCCTTCCTTACATCCTTCATTCTGCTTTTAGTGATTAAGGGGATTAAATTTAGGGCTCCTTTTAAGCAAGCCTAATTCTTGGAGGAGGAGTTTGGAAAATGGGAATGACAATGTCTATCTGCACTTTGTTAGAAGGAAAATACAGGGCATCGTGAGTAGGTTCGTGTGCCAGGTGTGGATGGAGCAGGTAATCAATGAAATAATCAGATTAAACTAATGAAACAATCAGCTCCCGGCATTATTATTCACTCATTCTCTAAGATTAGTTAGGTAAGCGGTGCAGTCTGCAGTCTGTAAACTGTGTAATCCTCACTTTGAATCTCTTCTATCTAGCCTAGGGGGAGAAATACTTTTTCTTTTTAGACACGGGCCCCTTTAAGGGGCAGGGCCGGAGAGGGGTGGGGCGGGGCTCCAGTGCCCACCGGAAGGAAGTCGGGGTAGCTCATCAACTAGGGATTATGTTGCTGCGGACGCTGCGTGGCTGGGCAGCCCGATCGTTGCGTTGCACAAGCCCCGGAAGCTCTGGGAGCCTAGTTTCGGGCACCGGGCCGCTGTGGGCGCCTCACCATGCCTGGCCTCCGGGTAATTAGTATTTTTGTGCTATCTCGTAGAGGCCGCGCTGGTCTCCTACTCCTCCCCTGCAAGCCACCGGACCTCCCCGGGGCCCAGGCGCTGCGTCTAGTCCCGTTTCCTGATCAGGCGTTGGGGGGAGATGGGGAGGGAGCTGCATTTAACCAGCTCTCAGTGGATGCAGGTGCCTGCGGACCTAGAGGGCAGGTTCAGGCTTCTGACTTTTTTCCGCTCTTGCTGGCAGTGGGGATTTTCCTCTTCGGAAATGGAGTATTGGCCTAGGGCTGCTGCTGCAGGTTGGCAGTGTTGCCAGCCTTGGCCTAGAGAACAGATAGCCTGGATCCCAGGCCTAAGCCTAAACCCACCGGCCGCCCTTCGGAATGTCTTGCATGTAGGTTATTCCTTGTGTCCACTGTGAAGATCCTAAGCACACAATACAAGTGAAAACGAAAATATATCAAGCAAAGGAAAGTGAGCAAGCGCAAATGGACCTGGACCCGGGCAGACATTGTACAGTGTCACACACAAGACCCAACCATAGAGGGTCCTGAGAGTGGTAAACGTTTTTTTAAGAAGCAAGCATAAAAATGTCTTTGTGTATGATTATCTGATTAGCACAGAAAAGAGTGAATAATTGAAACATCAACTTCCTTTCTTTTTTAGATAAAGATAGAGAAAATGATAAAGAGAAAAAAGCAGTGGTAAGTTCCTCTTTGCATGTATTCTCCAGTGTAGAATAATTCCTTCTGTTTTCTTAAGCTGGACAGTGAAGCAATATGTGCATATAATGAAAGCAAGTACAAAACCATATCCATCTCTAAATAACTAAAATGTGAAAATGAAAGGAGGTGTAAATTTGTTAGTGTGTTTTAGCAAGCAGAATTTAAATTGCATTCTCTGCACCAGAGAATGATGTGGGGTAGACTCTCATCCGTATCAGTTATAATGGCTGGAGACTGGACTCTGTCTCTGGAGTTGTGGCACAGGCACAGAACTTTGGGCCAAGCTGCTAGTGTATCTTGACGGAACACCCTCCTATTTTTGTAATCCATGTTACTTTCTTATCCCCTCCACCCCCCACCTCTTTTGTTTTGTGAGCACTGTGGAGGCTGGGACTAAGTTTTATATATGAAGTGCTAGACACATAGCATATCTTCTTCTGTGGGCATGTACCCTAAACCATATATTTTTAGACATCACTTAAGAAGGACCCAGGCACAGGTTGTGGCGGCTCATGCCTTTAATCACAGCACTAGGGAGGCAGAGGCAGGAGGATGTCTGTCAGTTCAAGGCCAGCCTGGTCTACTGAGTGTCAGTTCAAGGCCAGCCTGGTCTACTGAGTGAGTTCTGCAACAGCTGGGGCTGCACAGAGAAACACCC
This sequence comes from Sigmodon hispidus, assembly GCA_004025045.1. Taxonomy (NCBI): domain Eukaryota; kingdom Metazoa; phylum Chordata; class Mammalia; order Rodentia; family Cricetidae; genus Sigmodon; species Sigmodon hispidus. Next base: position 28,140 of record PVIH01009548.1, read on the forward strand.
TCGAAAACAAAAAAACAACAACAAAAAGGGAGACCCAGGCAGAGGCTGGGGAGTGGGGTGGGGCTCAGTGGGAAAAGTGCTTCTTATATAAGGATGGGGAGTTTGGATCTCCAGCCCTTTTGTAAAAAGCAAGGCATGTACCAGTCATCCCAGTGCTGGGAAACAGGCACAGGAAAATCTCAGGGATTCACTGGCCAGCTAGTGTAGCTGTTTGATATGGTCTAGTTTCAGAGAAACCCTGTCTCAAAAAACATAAGGTGGAGAATGATAGAGGAAGAGATCCGAAATCTGTTTTTTACACACACATCCATGAGTACATAAACCGGTCCACATATGTGTACACTCTTAAAAGGAGGATCTGGGCTGGGTGTGGTGGTGTGTGCCTGTGATCCCATTCAGGGTGTGGTGATGTGTGCCTGTAATCCTATTTAAAAGGCTCATGCATGAGGATTACAAGTCCCAGGCTAGTCTTTACAGAGTTAGCCCCTGTGTAAACAAACAAACAAACAAATAAATAAAAAGCCTTCCTTTGACATTTTTTTCCCTTTGTGTGTGAAGGGTTGGGGGAGGGGGTGGGGTGCTGGCTGAGCAGATTTGAGGTCTACCATTTACCATCTTCAGGATTTTCTGGTGGGAGTAGCGGCAAGTGTTTTTGAGCTGTCTCTGAATAACATTGAAGTCACTGTAGTGAACGGGGAAAAAATATCAGATGCAGAGTGACATGCAGTTTGCGTTCCTTTTGGGAACTCCAGGAGAGAGGAAGAGTAGTTTCCAGGGAAGAGCGGAACAAAAGCCCAGTAGTGCCCTGTGGGATTTCTTCTTTCACTTATTCCCTTGGGTTCTTTTTGTGTTTACTCTGGGTCCTAAAGGTATGAACTGACAGGGACTTGGAATTATAGGGTGGCCTGACATTTGTGGAAAGCGTCATTGTCCATTTCTGGATACCTGTTGACTGGAGACTTTTACTGCCAGTGTACTTAGGAGGGATAGTTTTATATTGGTTGTGGTGGCCAGTTGTGATGGGTGTTACATATAGAATGCCACCTGAGGTCATGAGAGCCTGCTGAGCCTGGGTGTAATTCCACCCAACTGCCTAGATTACTGCCTTGGCCAGTCACCACATATCTGTAGGTACTTCCAGCCTAGGTGTGAAGCAACAGGCAACTATACGATAGAGTATGTACTTCCCTGTGTGACTCAGAGGATGCCTAAGAGTGTTCTTAAGGACCATTTTGTCTTATGTTGAACTGTGATCACTGGAACTGAGACTATTTCTGTCTGTATCACCAAGAGTGCCAGGCTGAGCCTTAAAACTGTTGGGCATGCCTCCCGGGTGTCAGCCATCATGCCTGGCGTGTAGGTTCTGGTTTCTCTTGTTGAACTTTCTGTGAGCTTTAGTTTTCTTTTCTCTGAAAAATATTAGGATCAACTTCCTGGATTCTGGGGAGGTTAAACCTGGTGGCAGAGTTAAAAAGAAACGACTCTGCTTCTTTTTTTCCTTCTCTCCTTTGCTGATACCAGTCAGCCATTGCGAGCTTCTTCTCTGTACAAGTCATTGACTTGGATCCTAGACAGCATACATATGCTTTTCAGCCTCAAAGCCATTGATAAGATTTGGGTTAAGGAGTCACTTTTATAGCTGATACGTGGCAATCTGAAGGGCGGAACCAGGGAAGGGCTCAGAACTTGACTGAGCAGACAAGCCACACGTGGGTTCAGGTGACATAAGGGGAGGGGGTGTTGGATTGGGTTGGGGATGTAGTTCAGTGGTAGATAGCTTTATTGGGGTGTATAAGGCTCTGGATTTGACCCCCAGCTCGTTAACAAAAAGAGAGGGACTGGTTCTGATGTGGATGGATCACCTGGGTTTGCAGTAGGGGCAGGACTGTCACTGCTGAATGGGACCTCGGGGGATTCCTGAGGCAGGGTTTTGGCTTGCCACTCAGTCTCCTAGCCTGAACCAAGTGGGCTATTTACCCTCACCTAATTGTTCCTTCAGGTTCCTCTGGGGCCTTGGTTTCTGTTCCTAATGTATATCTGTCTTCTGCCAGGTTTGTGTTGAGGGCAATATTGCAAGTGGGAAGACGACATGCCTGGAGTTCTTCTCCAATACAACAGACGTTGAGGTACGGCACTCACACTGGGTTTGAAAGAACCTGAAATGCCTCAGTGGAGTAAGTTATGCAGGGCACAGATAGTCTTGTCCAACAGAAGGCTGATGCCAGCTGCCAGTGTAGTCCACACGAAGTAAAGCTAAAAGAACACTTTGAGACACTCCAGATATTAGTGTGTCACTATGAAATCAATATTAAAGTAATAAATGAACTGTTTACATTCTGTGTTTTATACTAATACAGCATTCTTGATTTGGACCTCAAGATAGTTCTCAAGACATAGGGTTTTCTTTGTTTTGTTTGTTTGTTTTAAACTGTACAGTGCTACTGAAGCAGTGTTTTCAGTAGAAATTGCTGAGATACCCAGTGGATTAGCGTATTTAATGCATTTTCAGCTCAGTCTGTTTTCAAGCCAGGATGTAAATACAGGAACATCTGTGGCCGAATTTCGAGGTCATAGTGGTTGCACATGGCTTGTGGTTCTTGTGGGTGGTGCATGCACAGATCTCCCCATAGTCTGGTTAGGAAGAATATATGTGTGAGGGAAGGCAAGCTGCTGAACCTTGTCTCAGCAGGTGAATAGCACGGGGCACAGCTGGTTTTATATTTCTAGCTAATTTAAAATTCAGCCACTAAGAATAACTTCACAGATGTTTAAGAATCACTTCTCCCCACAGTGTGACCCTCGTTCTCTGTTCTGGGCTTCGGTGGATTGTATCTCTATGGCTCTTTTGTTGCAGACTTAGTGCCTCTTGTCTGCAATGTTTGGGATCAGAAGTGTTTCACATTTGGATTGTTTTTCAGATTTTAGAATATTTGATATATAATAATCTTAGGGATCAGACCCAAGTCTTAAACAGGACACTTATTTATGTGTATACTTTATACACATGGTCTAGTCAGTAGTGTGGACTAGAGTTTTGTGTGTTTGATCAGTCATGTGAGGTCTAAGTATGGACTTTTCTGTCTGTGGTATAATGTCTGCTGGGAATTTGAAGCATTTTGGATTTCAGATTAGGGATGGTGAAGCTGTATTGCAGATCCTACAATTTTGGGACTATTGCTGCTTCCCTCTTCCCCCCCCCCCCAGATTTTACTTCTATTAAAGATACGTGTGTTTTGATAGGATAATAACCATTTTCCAGCCCTGGTTTTGTGCTCATGTGCTGCTGTGTAGAGAAGAGTTGGTGTCACAGGCCCTGGGCAGCTGCTTAGAGGTCTGCCGGAAGGTTGGCCTTGGCCAGCACATGGAAGCATAGGTCAGAGGAGGATTCCCACCATTCCCGCCCTAGAATGGAAGCTTTTTGTGCCTAGGTGCAAACACTATGGATTATCCTGAAAAACTGCTTGCTTCCTAGGGTCCTAGGGTTTTGGTATATTCCAGGTGGTGATAGCCTGTGCACCTCTGATGTCCCTGAATGTCCAAGTCTGGGTCAGCTTCCCTGGTAAACAACATTTTGCATGTGCTGTTACAACTTGTTGCTGGGAAAATTGAGTGTATGTTATGTGACTCCATTGAGCAAGGATACTAGGGACGCTTGCCAGTTTCCCTCTAGGCACATTGCAGATTTGGTGCTGTGTCCTCTCATGGCAGTTAGTGTTAGCAGTCAGTGTTGGATGATGTGTCTCATCAATCATCAGGAGCAGAAAAGGTTGTCTGTCTTAGGATCATAGCATTTGTCTTGAGTAGTGAACCTCTCAGTAGAAGTTGAACAGCGCTTATGTTCTTACTATAGACCAGTTAACAGCAGTAGCCGCAGCAGTAGCCAGTCTCTGTCCAATGTGCCATGTTAGGTGTGGAATTCCAGGCTTATGTGTATAACCTCTCTGAGGAAAGCACTGTTACCATTGTTGAGAGAGGAAACCGAAGGATAATTGGCATATAAAATTTATATGGTGTGATAGTTAATTTTAGGTGTCAGCTTGACTTAATTAAAGAGCACAGCAACCTCCCGTACTCAGATGTGGTTTCATTTTCTGTGGTTTCAGTTACCTGAGGTCAACAAGGATCTAAAGATATTAAGTAGAACAGTCTAGATTTAAACAACTCATAAAATTTAAATTATGCATTATATGAAACTGCATGTAATACTCTGTCTCATGTGGATCATCCTTCTTTCTAGCACAGGAAACAAACAAACAAACAAACAAAACAACCATGACTTGTGTCTGAAGTTTTAGGCATCCACTGGAGGCAGGTACTATGTCTGGAGAACTACTGTAACATTTCTGTATGTGTTTAGGGGGTGTTTGCAGAGGAGACTGATATGTAAATTGTTGACTTACTAAGTAGGGAATATGAATGGGGCCCTGTAATTGGCTCCAGGCCTGGATAGAACTAAAAAGGTAAGAAAAGGTTTCCTTCCTCCCCTTCCTGCTGTGGGATATCAAAACTCCTGGCTTCCCAGCCTTAGGACTTTGGGACTTAGCCTGAGGCAGCTTCCAGGGTTTTTGGCTTTATTCTTAACATTGTACCAGTGACTTCCTGGGTTTTCAGGCTTTGGACCAGACTGAGCTGTGCTCCTTGCATGCCTGGGATCCCAGGTGTAGACAACCTGTCACAAGACACAGCTCTTAGCCTCCATAATTACACGAGCCAGTTCTGCTAATGAATTCCTTCCTGTCAATTTCTGTGTTCATGTAACTGAGAGCTCTGACCCATACAGTAGTGTGTATGGGGGCCAACTCTCCGCTCAGACTGTGAAACTTGGACGGTGGACACCACCCTTGTCTGTCTTCAAGCCATGAAGAGCTTGTCCTACCTTAGTAAGCCCACTTCCCTTCAGACTAAGCTGGTTTTCAGTTATTTACAGGTCATTTCTAGCAGTCACACGAGAGTCCCACCTAGAAGGAGCATGTGGCCTTTCTGAGGCCTAGCTCGTTTGGCTGACTCTCAGCACCCAGGCAGTAGGCACTGTCTGTGCTGTAAATGTGGCATGCTCTTACAGCATGGTGTCTTTCCTTGCAGGTGTTAATGGAGCCTGTGCTCAAGTGGAGAAATGTCCGAGGCCATAATCCCTTGGTGAGCACTTTGTTTCTTGCACAAATTGCCAGCCTCTCTGTGAGTGCCTAGGAATGGTGGTGCTGAAACCTGAGCCCAAGCACACCCACTCTTTGTCCGCCCCTGTGAGCTGATTTGGGAGAAGGAAAAATGGCAAGTCAAATTTCTGAGGCCTAGGTGGGTGTGCACAAGCCAGGAACTTCGTCTAGGTCATCAGGTTTCTAGATGAGCCTCTGAGTTGGGTTTGGGCTTCATATTATCTCGTAACGGATCCCCTGTTGTTTGTCCCAAAGCTACCCATCTTTCTTCCCAAGGAGGGCCTGGACAGCAGGGACCATGATGTGCATGTGCTTCTTCTCCCTCCTCCGCTCAGAAAGCCCTGTGCTGCTTGCCTGCAAATGATGGAGAGAAAGCAGACACTAGCAGAGGGGATAAAGGAAGGGGTCTTGGTTCTGGGCTCCATCCCATATTAGAGGGGTGCTTAGTGTTTCTCAGCTAAGAAAACTCGTTTTGGCAGTGCCTTGCAGTACTCTGGCAGTACCTTGTGGATTTCACTAGAGTCAATTGCTCAGCGGCCGCACCTGTGTATCCTGTGCTCTCTGGTCTTTGCTAGAGCACAGCTGCATTGCGTAGCCTTTAGCATCTGCTTACTCATTCATTCCGAGTATTTATCACATACCTTCTATGTGGCAGACACTTCTCTGCATCCTAGGACACCGAGCATTATAAAGTCTCTGGTTCCCTGGCACTAATATCAGTGTGGAGATGAAAGAGACAGTAAGGCGTAAGAATGTGGTGGATGAAGGTGGGTGAATTGTCCTCAGAGAGGCTTCACCCAACAACTGATGGAAACCGTTGTGCAGAGACCCACAGCCAATCTGATGGGGAGCTTGGGGGATCCTGCAGAACAGGGGAGGAAGGATATAAGAGCCTCAAGACAACACACAGGATCAACTGTCCTGAGCTCAGAGGAGCTCACAAAGACCGAACCAACAACCAGGGAGCCTGTTTGAGACTGACAGGCCCTCTGCATGTATGTGACAGTTGTGTAGCTTGATATTCTTGTGGGGTTCCTAACAGTGGCAGTAGCTGCTGTCTCTGACTCTGTTGTGTACTTTTGTGACCCTTTCCTCCTAATGGGCTGCCTTGTCCAGCCTCAGTGTGAGAGGAGATAGATGCCTAGTCTTACTGCAGCTTCATATACCATGGCTGGTTGATATCCACAGGAGACTTGCTCTCTTCTAAAGAGAAACAGGAAGAGTGGATGGGGGGGTCGGAGGACTTCGAGGAGAGATAGGAAACTGTGGTCGGGATGTAAAAACAAAACAACAACAACAAAATAAATACAACAACAAACGGATCCATAGTGTCTAGATCCATGAGCTGGGAACACTTATCTTAGAATCTACATTGTACTGTGACTGGCTTTGTGCTGGAGAACTCAGGTACAACAACAGTGACAACCAAAGAATGTGGTGGATGGTGAAGGGAGCTATAGCTGTGAGGGCGGGTAGAGAAGACAGAAGCTCACAAGATTTGAATAAGAATTACCCAGAGCTATGACTTGAGTTTTACTCCTGTGCATGTGACTGTCAGCCATTTTGGGGTATAACAGAGACAGTTGTACTTTCTAGAAGTCAGAGAGGAACCAGGGCTTAGTTATCAAGTCAGACAATTGGAGTTTCACATGTCTGGGATTAGAGGAGACGTACGCCTTACAGACTAGAAATACAGTCTCAAGAGGCTGCATTCTGAGAGCGTTATCATCATCACCGTCATCGTTATCACACATATTTTCACAACTTTCTGCTGGTTGGAAGGGCAGGACCGGTGCTTGTGGAATAATTACTGGCTCACCATGCTGGTCACTGATGCAGAAAATTACCTATTTCTCTAGTCATCCAGCGTCTGACTTCACTGAGATTTTCATTAATTAGGAAAGTCTTGATTTTTTCAATGCTGAGCACTTGAGTTCATGAGATTACACCAAGATGAAAAACAATAAAATGTGGAAAAGAAGCTGGGTGTAGTGTCATATGCTTGTAACCTCAGCACTCTTGAAAGTGGAGGCAGGAGAATCCCCAGTTCTTGACCATCCTGGCTGTACAGTAAGACCTGGTTTTCCCTCTCCTTTCCAGCCCCCTACCCCAACATAACACACACATTGCATAGAGGAGAAGCAAAAGAGTCTTAGCAGACTGGAGAAGGAACTTTTTATCTGTAGGTAGTAGAATGAATGAGGGCTGGCCTCTATTTTATGTACGGTAGGTAGGAGAATGTGTCTCTGGTAAGGTGACATTGTGCAGAGACCCACACAGGAGGGAGGGAGGGAGGGACGGAGGGAGGGAGGGAGGGAGGGAGAGAGCATTGCAGACATCTGGGGAAGAGTAAGGAGGCAGGTTCAAAGGCCCTGAGATGGGGTTCTGCTTGGCACCTTTGCAGAACACTAAGGAAGTGTATGTGGCCAGAAGCTGATTGGCCAGAGGAAGAGGGTAAGAGACAAGAGGGTGGCAGTGGATTTCTAGGGAATGAGAACCAGGATGGGGGTTTGGATTTGATTTGAATTCAGTGCAAAGTCCCTGGAAGGTTTGGAGCAGAGGGAGACATTAACAAACTCACTTTGGCTGCTGGGTGGAGAACAGATCACAGGAAACTCAGCTAGTGTCTGAATGCTTGTTCCTCACCTGGTCTGGCTGTCAGGGGGCCTCTCCTATAATTGGATTTACATCTGCCTCCGTTCGTCCTATTCCAAGAGCCTTGCTGCTGTTCTGAGCCCATCTCGGGCCCCAGCCCTGTCCATGTAGGTTTCCTGAAATGGCTTTCAGTGACTAGTAGACTTGCCCCTTGGACATGGAGTGCTTTGTTTTTTTTTTTTTTGTTCTGCAGGGTCTAATGTACCACAATGCCAGTCGATGGGGTCTCACACTGCAGACTTATGTGCAGCTTACTATGCTGGACCAGCATACTCGTCCTCAGGTACAGTTCAGATCTCACTTCCAACCTTGTCAAAACATCCTTCAAGTTAAGGGTGTTGTCAGATAGGGAAGTCTCCCTGGGCTTTCATGCTGTATAGCCTTCTCTGACTATACTGTCCCCACAGGTGGCTGTCCTGATGCTCCCTGAGCTCATGCTTTTCTGACCACTGATAGACTTAGCATCATTTAATCAGAGTGCTCCCTGAACTGCAGCAGTACTGCCACCTGGGGACTTTCTAGGATTGTACATCTCCTGGCCCCTCTCCACAGCTACTGAGTCAGAAAATCTAGGGCCAAGGTCTAGCAGTCTGTGCTTTCTCCAGCTGTTCAGGACTCCTGGGTGCATGGTCCATGTCTACATGTTTGTGAACTGTTGATCTAAGCGTCGTGGGGGTTTGGCTCTCAGATTCTTGAAGGAATTTGATTCACCTTGGGTCACAAATGGCCGTCACTGGTTCAAGTTCAACCAGATGTTGGGGCAGGACAGAACATACTGGGCTGCTTAGGCCCTTTTATCCACAGGGGTAGATTGTCTTAGATAAGGTGGCAAGGGAGAAAATGATTGATACCTATGGGCAAGGTTTATGCACAGCGAGAGCCTTTCTATGGAGGATGCTAGACACCCCTATAGCTAATTATGTTGGCACAGTCATCAGGCTGAGCAGTTTGGTCTAAGTCTGGTAACTATAGCTGTAGTTAGCATTCTTCTGTTGACATAAATCTTTTCAAATTCACAGTTGATTCTATGTAAATAGAGTCTTTGGACAGATGTGAATTTCTCCTTCCCCAAATGTTCCCTTGAGTGATAGACCTTTCCCCTTAGTTTCCTTTGCTTTGCCTAAGTTTATATCTAATATAAATAACTCTACATTCTGTCTAATGATATGTGAACGTTACAGGATATGGGCTGACACCTGCTAAGGAGGCAGAGACAGAGATGGCTGAAGAGGGATCCAGAAAAAGGCAAAGAAAGATAGGAGCAAGACGTACAGACAGGATGGGAGGAAAGATGGACACAGAAATCTTGGAGGGCAGATAGGTTAGCAGAAAGAGGGGGTTGTAGGTTTGACTGTGCTTGTGGCTGCTGTGGGCCACAGTTTGTCCACTAGGTGTCAGGGTAAAAGCTCTCCTGCTTCCCTGAGGGTGTTAGAGCTGAAGAGAAAGATGGTACATGAAGAGTATGCTCAACTTGCAGAAAAGTGATATCCAGTCAGAGAGCTTCCCAGTGTCAGCAGGCAGAGCCTCCAGAATGTCTCCTAACCCTAGTCTTCTGGGGTCTGCCTCAGTACTCTGGTCTTCAAGTAAAGAAGGTCCCCGACTCAGGCTCCACTCACCAGACCACGTCAGCTGGACAGCACTTGGCATCTTTGCTAGCATGTTCCATATCGTAGTTGAGTCTCCCTTCTCCTGTGAGGGGACCTGCAGTGCTCCCCCCCACTATCCTTTGTCCTCCTAACCTGAGGTGGAGGAGATGCACATCGGTCCTCAGGGTAGATTTGGCTTCTGCTGTCCTGTTGCCCTCTCCCCACGGTCAGCAGAGATGGAAGGGACACGGGGGAGGGCGAGTGGGCGGGGCAAGTTTTCAGGCTTCCTTTACCCTCTTCTTCACTCGAGAATAAATCACTTTTTTCCATTCCTTTAGATGTCACCTGTACGGTTGATGGAAAGGTCAATTTACAGCGCAAGATACATTTTTGTAGAAAACCTGTATAGAAGGTACTGTAGTTTGTATAGTCAATCATTAAACCACTAAGAGAGAGAGTGTGTGTGTGTGTGTGTGTGTGTGTGTGTGTAGGCATGTGGAGAGCAAAGGACAACCTTGGGTGTTGGTCCTCAGGAGCTATCTGTATTGCTTTAAAATTTGTTTTTAGCTTTATTTAATTTTATGTGTGTATGAGTGGTTTTTTGCTTACATGTATGTGTGTATGTGTACTGTTTGTGCCTGGTATTTACAGAGGTCAGAAAAGGGTATCGGATCCCCTAGAATCAGAGGTAAGGGTTGTGAGCTACCAGGTGAGGGCTGGGAGTCAAACCCAGGTCCTTTGCAGTAGCAACAAATATTCTTAATTACTGAGCCATGTCTGCAGCCCTCTTGCTTGCTTTTTGAGACAGGGTCACTCACTGGCTGCGTTATCACTGATGAGGCTCTGCTTGCTGGCTGCTATACCCCAGGGATCTGCCTATTTTTACTCCCCAGTGCTGGGACTGCAAGCAGATAGCATCATGCTTGTACTTTTTACGGGGATCTGGGAGTTGAACTTGGGCCCTCGTGCTTACGCAGACACTTTACTGACAGAGCTGCCTCCTCAGCCCTAAACCACTGATGTTGGAGCTTGCCTGTTCACCTGACAGATGGAGTACCAGCCATATTGATGAGTTTCTGTTGCTTTATAATATTATGTAACAAATAACCACAAAACCCAGTACTGAAAGCCACCTTCCTTTATTCTAGGTCAGCTGGAGTTCATCCTGGTGGCTCCTTTACCTTGGCTGGGCTTGGCAAAATGTCTGGGAATGGGCTAGACTAGAATGGACTTAGCTAGGGTTATCCAGGCAACTCATTTCTCTTCCTCTTGTCTGTCATCCTGTCTGGGGCCAGAGGTAAACATGGGCCTTTTCATCTCCTGTGTATGGCATAGGTCCCAGGGGAAATCCAGCACTTTCACGCTTGTGCCACCATTGCTAATATTCCATTGGTCCTGTGCTCTCAGGAGCCCAGGTTGGCAGGCAAGAGGGCCTGGGAATTCCATGACACATTGCAGGTCTATTGGGAGGATGAAGGTTTGGGGTGACTGTGGTAGTCAGTCTGCCCGGTGTTTATGCAATTTGTGATTTCTGTCTTAAAGCTGGCTTTTGTCCTCACAGTGCAGTCTTTATCTGGATAGTTGGAAGGTTTCCAGTGACCCATCCAGTGCTGTGACTTTGTGTATGGGGGTGGGGGTGCCTACATTTTTATGCTTAGGTTACTGATGATTTGAGGTCTCTTAGAGCCAAAGGCTTGCAGATTGAAGTCTGAAGCGTCAGCTCTTTTGAGCTCTTTCCTTTATAGCCGTGTGCCTGGCTCCCTGTACTTATCAGTGGACCCATTCACACCACCTCTTCCTGCTCTGAGCTTCCAGTGCTACTGTCACGTATTGGAGAGCTGGTCCTGATATTTGTGTAGGATGTTCCTCCCTAGATCCCTCCCTCCCATCCACAGCTGTCCTTATTGGTCTGCCCCAGCCCTTCCTGACTATCTCTCTCTCTTTTTATAAAGATTTATTTATTTGCGTGTGTGTGTGTGTGTGTGTGTGTGTGTGTGTGTGTGTGTGTGTGTGCGTGCGCGCACACCTGTGTGGTTGCAGCATAGACCAGAACAAGGCATGGGATCCCCTTGGACTAGAGATGTAGATAGCTGTGAATTGCCATGTGAGGGCTGGGAACCAAAACCTGTCCTCTGCAAGAACAGTTGCTCCTAACTGCTGAGTCATCTCTCCGGCTCCCTGACCGCCTTGTATAGATGGGTACAGCCTTCTTGGATTTGCTTTTCGTATGCTAAGTCAAACCCAGATCCTTGTATATACCAGAGAAATACTTTACTACTAAGCTATATCTCCAGCCTTCCCCTTGCTACTTTTCATAATAATTTTCTTTGTAGTATTTAAGATATTTACTTGCATTGTTAACATTTGGCTAATTTTAATATACAAAAGTGACAGTTGCATGTGGTTCAACTTAACATTATTTAATTGCTGTTACTTGTCCCCAGTTGGACATAGGCTCTTTGAGGGCAGACAGACTATACCTTACTACCTCAATCCAAACAAGCATAGTGGGCCTGCTTAGTGCTCCTTCACACTTGTTAGATGGTTTTGGCCTCTAGCCTGCTTGTTCCTTAGTGCCTGCCCTCTCTTTCATACATATATTTTTGAGGGGCAACACTCCCGCTGGTCTTGAGCTTCTGTGTGTTGTGGAGTTGAGTCTGCTGTGCATCTCTGTGTCTACCTGGGCATCCCATTGACACACAACTCTCCTTAGTACTCCTGGGCCGGGCCTGGGAATCTATGGATTTGTCATCCGCCTTGTGGTTGAGGAACATGATGTAAGGAATGAGGTCCAACAGATGCCATCCACTACATATTACATGGAGTCAGTCCTCCATCCCCATGCCTTAGCCCTTCCCTGGGAGTAGGCTTTCTGTCCTGGGAGCAAGATTGAGTTCTGAGAGTTGTCTTTGGGACCGAAGGTTTATTAGTACAAGATTTTCTCACTCCTGCACCCAACCTATGGTTTCCATTTCACATGTGTTGCCTCTGGTTTGCTGATTGGGGTTCTGTACTGTCTTTGTTGTAAAGGTTTCTAGATTTATTTCCAGGCCTAGAATGGGGTAGCTGTCAGCCTAAGGCTTTCTGATTTGATGGTGAAAGTTTTGGACCAGAGCTGCAGAGAACCAATGGGAGGAAGAAGGGAATTTGAGGTGCCTGTAAGGTCATTCTTCTTGCAACTCCAACATGTCCAGTGCACTGCATTTTCATAGTGGGGTGCTTTAGAGAGGGGAGATTGTTTAGAGCTTTCTCTCCTCAGCCCCATCTCATCCAGCTGTCAACCGAAGAAAGAGGCAGACAGATCCAGATTTGTGCAAAATGGCACATACCTTTAATCCCAGCACGTGGGAGACAGAGGCAGGCATATCTCAAGTTGGAGGTCAGCCTGGTCTACAGAGGGAGTTCCAGGACAGCCAGGGCTACACAGAGAAACCTTGTCTCAGGAGAAAAAACCAACTAATCAACCAAACAAAAAACTGTCAGTGTGTCCTGTGTCATTTAATCATTTGACCAGCATGGATGACTATGTGAATGTCTTTATTTGCTTTTTAGGAATACATGCCAGGTTCACACGGTGGATAAAATAGTCACAACCAAGATGTCTGTGAACTGTCAACCTGTTTTTTCTAGCTTACACCACATTAAATAATGTAGAACCAGGTTTGGTGGCATCCTTAGCCTGTACTTGAAAAAAGTGTCTTAGTTTTTACTTGTGGGAGCTCAGTTAAGTACTAGTACGTACAGAGTCAGCTCTCTCCCAGAAGCTTGTGCTTGCTTCCTCACTTCCTGTGGTGCCCAAGGGAAAGGCTTGCTAATGATGGTGATGAAAAGCCTTTCACAGACGGGTCTAGTCATGGTCGGTGTGGCAGTGCTAAGTTGATCGTTTTTCTATGGAATCCTTGGAACCTTTGCTGAGGATCTGGGGTGAGGGCTTGCCTTTGCAATCTGTAATTCAAGGTTTGGGTTTCTGGGAAAGCCCACAGACATGCTTTGAGTTTCTATATCTCCTCAAAGCAAAATTTCTAAGAGTGTTCTCGCTTTCAAGGCCCTGAACAAGTGAAGAGCACCCCAAAGGAGAAGCCCACCTCTTCTGGTGATGTGGAGGCAGAATGAGTACAATTATGCCAACAGCCGTCTAGCTTTGTGTACAATACTGAAGAGAAGGATTCTGCTTTTATGCTGGTCTCAGAAACAGGAATTTCTGAGCTGTAGGCACTAGGCTACAGTGCACAGTGAAGATGGTGCGGAAGCATCATATGGCTAAAGAGGCCACTCGGGCAGTTATGTAGTAAGCCCCGGGGGCTGAGAAACTGACTGCAAAGATTGTTACAAGACTGCTGGTCCTCCTTTCTTAAGGAAGAGAGTGAGCCTCGGCTGGGGCGTGGCATTGACTCACCTGGCATATGAACAACAGGCAGGTCCTTCTACCACCCCTGCCCTGGCCCAGAACCAGGAGGCCAGGCCACAGAGACTTTGTGATCCAGGATCGCTCCACACTTGCCAGAGCAGTGGGACTGAGGGCAAGGGTTGCACTGGAACTGGTCTCACAGGCTCCTAGGAAAACAAGAAACAGTGTTTTTAAGTATCAGCCTTCTATTTTAATTTGTTTGAGATAGTGTCTCATTATGCAGCCTACGCTGGTCTGGATGGAACTATGAATTTTCACGTAGCCCAGGTTGGTGTCAGTCATGATCCTCCTGGTATGACTTTACTACACCAGCCTTCAGCTACTGCCTGCTGCAGAGACAGACCAAGACTTGATTTCTCATTATGCTGAAAATAATTTCTAGCAGTGAAAATGACTCACTGATCCACTCCCAACTTGAATGATTTCTCCATGGTCAGAGGACAGACTAAGGTGCATTTATCTGCTTGGGATTCAGTTCCAAACGCATTCTCCATCAGTCAGGACCATGGCTAGCCCCCATGGTGGTGGAAGGTTAGATAGAGCTCAGGGTCCTATCATGGCCATCATTTGTGGACCACACTATGTAACATGCTCTTGGTGGTGCCCTTCCAGACAGAAGCTACCCCTGGGTCCTTTGGGGGAAATGACAGAGCATATAGGTGAATAAAAACCTTTGAATTCTCATTGCAGCGGGAAGATGCCCGAGGTTGACTACGTGATTCTGTCTGAGTGGTTTGACTGGATCACCAGGAACATTGATGTCTCCATTGATCTGATAGGTAAGGCAGTCTCTCCTTGCCCCGTACCTGGAGGATCCCCTGGGTACAGCTGGGGTGTATTTGTGAGGTTCCACCTTGCAGAGACAGCAGGCAGGGACACCTGCCATGCATGATTCTTCCTTCATTACAGTTCCCCAAAGGCAGGCTGAACTTCTTCTCCTGTGAAGGAACTCTGGCCATGGTTCCTTAAACTTCCTTCCCCTGGGTCAGTTGCATCCAGGCCCCTGATCTGTTCTGATCTGGTGGCTTTTCTGTGTTGTCCAGGAGGGACAGAAGCTGGAGGGTGGCCTGCTGTGAATGGGATGAAGTTTCTTTAAGCTTCATGACACTGTGGGGCTGAGAACGCGGCAGTGGGAAGGGGGTTGGGGCTGAGGGTCAGGACTCTGGTTGGTTACACAGGGGCTAGTGGGAGACTGAGCAGCCTCGGCTGAGGTCCCTGCTGTTACCAGGTAGTGCATCTCCACCCCAGCCCTGTGCTGTCCTTGACTTGGCTCTCACACTGGGAGCCACCAGTCAGAGCCACTTGTGTTTTTAAATCTCAGTTTATCTTCGAACCACTCCTGAAATCTGCTACCAGAGATTAAAGATGAGGTGCAGGGAAGAGGAGAGAGTCATTCCAATGGTAAGAGGCTAGACCCTCCTCCCGTCCCCGCAAGCCCCCCTCTCCTTGCCCACCATGACATCGTCAGGGTTATCTGCAGCAAGAAACGGCAAGTACGACTGAGCCCAAACTCTAGCCTCCTGTGTGGCTTTGGAACCAAACCCGTGTGGGTACCAGGGCTGCTCCACTTCCTGTGGTTCCTGACTCAGGCTTCTGCACACCCTCGATTAAGAGGGCACATGCATGTGTACACTCACAAACACACACACACACACACACACACACACACACACACACACACACACACACCATGGATATGCACATTTGCTCGTGTATAGTAATTTGTTTTTATACACATGCACACACATGCACAGACGTACACACTCCGTGGGCTTACACAAATATGCCTTTGTACAGTAGTTTCTGTGTCGTTAGCTGTGATGTCACTTCCCCCATCTTCTTCCACTGCCCTTCCCTTGCCGTTAGGCTTTCTATGGTGACATCCTGCAGGACGACATATTGACGGTGTTTGTTCCCAGTTTTCTTTACACTGTGAACACTTTTAGATTTGGTCTTACTTCCTCTGTCCTCAACAGGTGTCCTTGGCCTGGTACTTAGCAGTTGCTTGGCTAACGTTGGGTTATGCACCTTATCAGGATAGTTGTCCTTGAAGGCTAGACAGAGGCTTGCCAAGCTCTTTTGGGATATCATGGTGCTCTAGACTCAAGATTGGCTGGACTGGGGGCCCTGAAAGGTCTGTCTAATCCCTAAAACCCAGCTGACTTTTGTCTTGGGCCAGCCATGACGATCTAAGCCTGCTCTGGGCATTTCCTTTGAAATCTCAGAGACAGGAGTGGTAGAGGATGGAGCATCGTGGAGCTGAGCTCAGCCTGTCCTTTGACGGCCTTGGCATCTCTGTGCTCTGTTCAGCAACTCAGATGCTCCCAAGAGATGTCATGTCTGGAGTCCTTCCAAGCCATTGTCCAAGGTGTTGGACTAATGGTGTGGACAAGGTCTTTAGGACAGCTTCACTCCTGGTACTCAGGGGAGCCCAGTGGTGTGGTAAGAAGGTGGTGGCATGGTTTGTGGGTGGCTTCTAGGGTGGAGGACAGAGCATTGCTGGAGGAGGTGGTCTGGATAGTTAGCAGACGCTGGCCGAATGTGTGCGAGTCATGTGGGCAGGGCTTCCCAGTACGGAGGTAGCAGTGGCTTGGGGTATCTATCCCCTTTCCCTTGTGCGGCCACGCAGGGGTGGTCCTTATGGGCTGGATGGGCTCTGTAGTGAGTGGTCTGCAGGGAGAGGTCAGTAAGGGGAGAGGTTCAGTTGGATCCTTTTGGTGACAAGCCAGAGGGAAATTGTAGTGGCTGCTGAGTGCTGGGACACCTGTCATTGACAGCTGTACACTTCCATGTGGTAGAACTGAGTCTCCCCCTAGGGAAGTGGCAAAAGATGGGAAATGCCAGGTAGGGATGTGTGCTTTTACACTTGGCTAGGGAAGTCCAGTGGGTGGTTGAGGACGCACTGACCATTTAAACCACAGGTTTTTCACACAGCCATGTTGGTTGTTAGAGTCCTTGGGGATTCTGGCCTGGTTTGGAGGCCTCTGAGCGCCTTGGTGGGTGGGCTTTCCCCCTTTCTCACTCCCCACAGCCTTTGTTTGTGTTTTCTTGTGGCAGGAGTACCTCAGTGCTATTCATCGCCTCTATGAGGAGTGGCTGGTCGCTGGTAGCCATTTCCCAGCTGCAGCCCCTGTTCTGGTAAGTCAGTGTCCCTCCTGGAGCAGAGACTTTCCTTTGAGGAGGAAAGCTCAGAGAATGTCACCCACGCCACGGAAAAGGGCTCTTCACTCTCTGCCCTTGCTTCTGGGCAGTCTCAGAGGGACTTGGGCAGACTTGAGAAAGGCTGGTTATTTTAGTAACGTGTTACCCACACAGTATCACTGCGGAGAAGTGACCTAGCTGCATCTTGTACCTTTGGGGATGATGGTTCCCATTCTTTGGTGAGTGACACAGAGCCCGTTCATCATTGTTAGGTGGTTTGGTGTCTTCAGAAAGCATGTGAGTGGCTGTTTGTTCTTAGATGTCACACTGAACCTAAGGGGGTGCTGAGGGTGAAGTGCCGCACTGCTGCCTCTGAGTCCCTGGGCCGAACGTCATGCATCCTCGCAGTATGGCGTTGGTGTGTCCTCACCATTTGAAAGTCCTATTCCTTAGGCCTGTGTTCCAATTTGCTCTTCCTAAATTACCTTAAGCAGGCTGTTCCTACCTGAGGAAGTCACATGTCCAACGGGGGGGGGGGGGGGTCATGAGCTTTTGTTTATGACCTTGGGCTCTGGGCCGAATAGACATTCTGTCCCTGAGAAGCATGTGGCAAGGCTGTGACAGGCAACATATGGACTGGGAACTTTCAGAGTTTGTTTTCCTTCACTGGGGAAAGAAAACTTGAGGATGCTGGGGAACAGCAAAGTGTTGGAGAGCTTGTTCAGATGTTTGAGTCCCTGGGGCTAGTTCCCAGCACAGCTCCTGACTCCCAGTGCCAGTGAAAAGAAAAGGCGTTTATGATGGGGGAGTCTGGTAAAAATCCAGTCGAGAGTGTGGACTGCTGTGCAGCTTGGAAGTGTGTGATTTTTGACCTTCTTGGCCCCTCAGCCTCTGGTACCTCCCCAGGGAGGATGAAGTCACTTAAGTGCAGCTTGTGACATGTTTGTTTATTTCTAGGTGATTGATGCTGACCACGACTTGGAGAAAATGCTAGAACTCTTTGAACAAAACCGGGCCCGGATATTAACTCCAGAGAACTGGAAGCATGGCCCATAGGACTGGACATGGCCGCAGTCTACCAGACAGTGTCAGGAATAGCCCAGTAGGGCCAGATTAGCTATTTAGGAACATTTAGAAGAATCCACTCTCAGGAGGGCCTGTTACCTGGTCAGTTCTATTTTTGTTACGGTCTTTTCATTGTGGACAAATGGCTTTTCTCATCAGATCCTTGCAGCACACATTCCCCTGGTGCCCCTTCTGGTGGCTTCCTGAGGCTGAGCCCTTTGGAAGAATGCTTGCTGTGTCCCTGGTGTTCTAACTGCTATGCATCAGGCCACCCAGTGGGGCAAGGGACCAGACTTTCATTCCGGGCAAGGATTTGAAGCTCAGAAACAGGGATTCTTTAAGGTCACACAGCCAGTGCATAGGAGCTGACACCGTTCAGATGCCTCCTTCTGAGCTGCTCCCAATCAGCCCTGCTGTTCTGCACTCCAGCCCCCACGTCTTTGTGAGAAGAGCTGGCAGTGTGTGGACTCCATCACAGTTCACCACTGGGCAAGGTTCAAGGAGACTCAACATCACTAGTCTTTGGCACACCCCTGTTATCTGGCCTACGCCCAGTGTTTCCTGGCAGAAAGGTGTTATGACCGCTCCCCTTTGGTTGTCTGGATCTCAGTGTCTGTCCATAGGTGGATCCTGCATTGGCCCCTGGATGGTGTCAGCTCATTGAGGATGAAGGCCCTTCCCAGATGGCTGTCAGTTTCTTGTCGTTCTGTGTCAGAAGACTTTTGGGACTTGGACACTTGGCCCTATACTGTGTGAGGCCAAAGGCAGCCAGCTGGACTTCCAAGGCTCCACTGCTTGCTCTCTCCTGTCTCTGTGTGAGGATGGGACCTTTGGAGTTACTGAGGGAGACATGGTGGCCTTCACTCCTTTGAAGAGCTTTCCATCTGAGCAATGTCTTGGACCACAGAGCAGGAAACCATCTCTGTTGGATCAGAAAACATCTTAGCTTTGCTGGGCCATAACTGCACCGTGAAGATGCAGTTTCTGCTTGGACCAATCGAGACCAAGAGAAAGACAGACTCTTCCTCTGAGAGACAGTGGGGCTCAAAGGTCAGGGTTTCAAATGCAGGCACTGAAAGCCTTGCTGCTCTTGACATTGTGGAGTTGGTGGAGTGCATCTGGAGAAGATGGGATGCACACTTGGATGGTTACTGTGCACTCTGGAGAACTACAGTTATGGTGGCTGCTGCTGCTGGATGTGTGTGGGCCAGCTGGCCCTGTTTGCCTCTTTGTAGGTGTCTGGTATGCCTGGGGGCCAAGGGATGGCCAAGAGCCCAGCTGGGGATCCTTCCTTTGGACCAGTTCTTGGGCCCTTTCTGTAGTATGAGGGATAGCAGCTAAGGGGACTGTCCCTCAGTACCTGCACTTGAACAGGGATAAGCCATGAACCCGAGGAAGGCAGGAACCCTTGTACCAGCAGTCCTGACATGGGACGACGGGGGAGGTAGGGGGACAGAGGGACAACATCTTAGAATTTACAATGACCAATCCCAGCCCTTGCCTCTGCTCACTGAGAGCACTTGTTTTGGGAAAGAATGTGATCTTTCTTTTGCTCTTTGGCAGCCAATAAATTTTACATCTAAATCCTGATGTTAATTTTCTCCTTCATTTTCTTATCTTTTTTGAGTCAGGGTCTTACTATAGCCCAGGCTGGCCTTGATCTCTCTCTGCAGTCTTTTTGCTTCAGCCTTTTGAGGCATATTATCACCATGTATGTCTGCCTTGTATATTCAGTTTAATGTAATTTTTTCTTTTTATTTATTTTGCCAATATGTACATGTGTACCTGGTGACTATAAGGGCCTGAAGAGGGCATTGGATCTCTTGGGACTAGAGTTATAGGCAGTTGTGAGTTATCTTGTGAATGCTAGGAATTGAACCTAGGGTCCCTAGAAGAGCAGCCAATCCTCTTAGTCACTGAGCCATCTCCAGCTCCAGTTCATATTTAAAAACAGTGCACATGGTTCAGAAAGAGCTTGCTGTCCTTGTACCTTGACACCTCAGATAGGAAACCATCTATAGCAGTGGCCAGGATTGTTTGTAGAAACCTTCTACCTAAGAGATCATTGCTATCTATCAGGCAGACGTAGGAGTAGGGGTCATGGAGCAGTTACCAGCACTAACATCTCGTGGCCCTTTTCTGGGCAGGTAGGTTATAGGGCACATGGTAGGTTATAGGGCATCATTCTCTAAAGCTGCCCTTGAGTGGCTGGGGGAGCATGGTAGGGACTGGCATTCCTGAAGAGCCAGAGTATCCTTGCTTTGACCCCCCAAGACCAGTGCAAAAGCAAGGCACGTGAGCACCTGAATATCCATACCCTGTCCCCAGCCTGGTGTGGATGTCACCTGCTAAGGCTCTTCATGCCTCATGCTGGCAGTGTGGGCAGGTTGGAAGAGCCAGGTAGCTGCCAGGCCATTCTAAGCTCTGACTAACCAAGGACCAGCAGGGACACAGCTAGCAGACAATTGAGGTATGTTCTGCATTGTCTTCCAGAGTCCCCTGTGAGACTGGCGCAGGGTGGCACAGTTCAAAGATGTGACCTTTGCTGAGTCTCCTCTTCCTCATCCCAGATTCTTCACTTTCTTCCTGGTGTCACCTCTCAAATGAGCCACTCAGAGCCAAATCCAACCCTGAGTTTTGCTTTGGGGGAAATCCAAACAGAATCCCTCCTCTCCTCTGCCATGCCTCCCTCCTCTACTTAGTAAGTCGCTCTTTCCTCCCCTTATTCTGTCTGGGTCAGGGTCACAAACTGCACTTTGGGAGGTCACTTCTCAAACAGTCCTTTGTGAAAAATGATCTGTGGCCACATAAACCAGGGAAACACTGCTAAGAAGGTCCCTTGCTTCTTGCCTCCAGGATTCTCAGACTGAGTAGCAGGCAAGTGGGATGTGACTTCTTAGAGGTAGAGAAATGAATGGTACTTCCAACCTCTTGGACTCTGGCTTCCTAAATAAAAACAAAGTATTTTTCTTTTTTAAATTATGGTATGTCAATGTATCTGTGTGGTACCCCACATATGTACAGTACTCATGGAGTCCAGAGAGGGTCTTGGATTTCCTGGAGCTGGAGTTCTATGTGGTTGTGAGCTGCTGGATGTGGGTGCTTGGAATCAAATTTGGGTTCACTGTATAATCCTGCTCTTTCCTAAGATCCTCAAGTCAGTTGCGTTTTCAAAGATCCTTTACAAGGTATAGTGAAGCAGGCAATCTAGGGAGAGCTCAGTAACTGGGGGTTCTCCTGGTATAGGCAAGGCACACATAATAACAATAAACAGCCCAGTTCCTTTACATGCACGTACTGTGTACACACCCGGCTGTAACCAGGCAGCTAGCAACCTTGGCTCACCTCTGTGTCAGGTTTCATGCACTCTCCTTGAACCATGGGATAAGTTCCTTCTCCCCTAACAACAATTAGTTTTTATTCAAATATTTTCCCAATGTGTCTTGGTATGGAGACTAGAAAGGCTGATGTAGCCTCAGCTGGTTTGGGACACACATGCAGGATAAGCCAAAACTGTCCTGGAGTAAGCCTTTTGAGGGGAACCCTCTATTGTACCATCTTATGCCGATGCATGACAGGGCTAAAGCAGCTGCCTGGGCAGAGGGTCCCAGGTCTGAGACTCAGCACTTAATTGTCATCAGGATCATACACCAGGGAAAGGGCAGTTTTCTTTAAAAATAGAACTATGGGGCTGGAGACATGGCTCAGAGGTTGGGAGCACTGACTGTTCTCCCAGAGGTCCTGAGTTCAGTTCCTAGTGGCCACATGGTGGCTCACAACCATCTATAATGATGTCTGGTACCCTCTTCTGTATACTGTATACATAATAAGTAAATCTTAAAAGAGAAAAAAAAGAATAGAACTATGTGTTGTTACAAGTTTTCTATTTCAAAGCCCAACTCACCCTTGTTGGGCTCTGCTGGACCACCCTCTGGAGTGTAACCAGCCTTGACCCTGGACCTCTTAGTCTCAAGTAGACAACTCAAACCACTTGGGAACAATCCAGGAAGAGAGAGTCTGGAAGTGGGAGAGACAAGACTCCTGGTGAGATAGACCTGAGGGAGAAGACAGTCCCCTGAATGTAGCCTCAGGTCCTATGTGACATCACAGATCCATGCCTTAGACATTTACCCAAATTTATGTCCTTTTCAGAAGCAAAGCTGTATAATAACTGGGTGACTGTCTTGTGCAGGTCTTGCACACCTAAAATTCGTAGAATGGCTTTAAGGTTGAGTCTAGTTACTTCCCTGCATGATGGACATTGGAGCTGAGCCTCTCTGGGCACAGTGCTTCATTTCTGTCCTCCCCAACAGAGAAACCTTGAGGGTAAGAGTCAGAATGGATTAAAAAATATTGCCTAGTGAATCCAGTGTAGCTGGAGGCCAATTCTGACTTCTTCATCTGCTATGGGCCTTGGTCTGCAATCATCCACTGCCTTGTCAATCATCTACTGCCTTGTCCTCATCACCATGTGGTCACCAGTTACCTCTAGTTGGCAATCACTGAGACTAATGGTTGATGGGTAGAGCCAGGGTGGGTAGGGCATGGTGGAGAGGGCCAAGATGGGTAGAGTGGTAGCCTGGACATGTGGGTAGCATGATGGACAGGGAGAAGAAGCAGGCTAAAGCCTCCTGCTCTGAGTATATCTTTATCTTGCCTTTTCTTTTTGAAAACCAGTCCCAGGATAGGATATTTGGTTCCCCTTCCCTAGAGTGGCACATGTCCTCTGGCCAGAGATAGAGACCCCTTGCCCTGCCCCCAGCCACAGCCACTTAGAGAATCCAGGAGAGTCCTGTTCAGGCCATTTAGATTTCTGTGAGTTATTTATATTTGCTTTCTGGCAGAAAGGGTCACTCTTTTGGGTCAGGAACCAACCAACTCAGACATGGGACATCTACTGCCATTTTCCCAATAGGATAATGGAGACTGTCCAGTGACAGTGCACCAATGCATGTTCTTGGATTTCCTGGATCTAGCCATGCCTGAAATCTGATTTATCACTTGGATAATTTAGTTACATGAACCAGTAAGAATTCTTTTTTGCCTCTTGTAATTGAATAAAGGAGAGGATGATGGTTGGCATTCAGAGTCTGTTTGGGGATCAAGCTCTCCTTTTCAGTAGATATCAACCTATACTACCCTACAGTTGCTCCCCAGGGCCTGAGGTGTCACACTGAGTGTAGCAGGTTTGTGGCTGAGGCAGTTATAACAGGGCTGCCATCTTGGGATTTCTGGGAGATTTTCTGTGTAGACACAGCTATTCTCTAGCCCTGTGGGCAAAAGTGTGCCTAGCCCCCAAGCTCACATACACTAGCCTTGCTTAGATAAGGGCTCCTGGTCTCCAGAGTTAGCTGGGGCTTGGGAAATACCATGCAGCTCAGCAGAACAGAGCCTAGGACAACAGATCCTCTCCCTCTAGTGCTAAAGCTGTGGCCTTTGTGCTCATGTCCAGTCCCCAGACAGCCATGCTAGTGTCCAAGGATCAGACAGGAGCATCTGAGCATAAGTGTGGGCTGCATCAGTATGTGCAATATGTGGGTGTGCAGACGGAAGCCCTGAGTGCAAGGGGGGCTAGTGTGGGTACCAAAGCTGTCTGAGTAAATGTGTATGAAGCCACAGAAGGTGAGAGTTCAACAATGGTGCCATATGAGTGTGGTGTGTGTGTGATGCCTTGGTTGTGTAAAAGCAGGCTTCACCCAATGATGGTAGATGTTGCCCGAGGTGGCCCTGGACAGCTGTAGCCTTCGCTAGTGTCTTGTTCTTTCTCCTTTGCTTGGGTGAGGCCTGTCACTCAGCTGTGACAGAGGGCTTTCTGTGTCCATCCATAGTGACCCAGCCACTGCATGGCTTCCCTATATGAAGTCCTCCTGTGATCAGAAGAGCCTGCAATGGCAGGAACCAACACTCTGGAAAGGGAAGCTTCCAGATGGTGTAAGTGACACACATCTGTCACCTCAGAGAGCCTGACTTCAAGGAATGGTTTGCCATGTCTCTCGGGTTAGTGGAATAGTTTTTGGTGGCCCACATCTTCCCAGGATGCCTCTTACTCCTTTTGTGGTCCTGAAACTACATCCCTAGTCAGCCGCTTGAATAGCGTGGGTGTTCCAGGATCTGGTTCTGCTTCCTCCTGGCCTACCATCTGAATAGTGGACCGTCACATCCCATCTCCTGGGGATTCCAGGCACCCAGCTCCTTGTTTTCTGGAAAATAGAGTTATATGCCTTGTAGGATCATGCAGAGTCTTGAGCATGATACCCACAGCTGAAGGAGTGTGTGGGCCAGAGACTGACAGTCCCTGGAGCTTAAGTGTTTAGAATTAGTGTCAGTGTAGGTAGTCGGGGGTGGGATGGGGGTCAGCATGTGGCTGGACATCATGACCATGGAGGAGGAGTGGGAGCATAGTAACATACGGAACAGAGGGGGAAGCATTTTGGATATAGAGGGGAGAGCTTAGCCAATAAGAATTCCCAGAAACTGGGACCGAGGGATAAAGTCTCCCCTAGAAAATGAGCAAACAGATTCAACCTCACAGAATATCTCAGTGGCAGAAAAGAAGCCCAGGATCCAAGTGTCAAGTTCAGCGTACAGCTCTGAGTGTCCCATGGCCGCAGTTTCTGCATTCTTCTAGCGTGGTCTCTGTGAAGTGAACAGTGACGGCAGGGAGCCAGCAGGTGGCAGTGTAGGCTTGAGTGTGGACCGTGCTGGACAGCAGGTGCACCTTCTCCAGCAAGAAATCTGTGGGTCTGTCTCACAATTGCCCTCCTCCCCACTTGCTTAGCATGACACCCCAATTTCAGGGCGTGATCTTGGGAGCTAGTGCACTGGAGTTTTAGTGGAAGGGAAACGTGTCCAGGAAAGGAAGTCAGGTTCCATCTGGGAAGAGGTAACCAGGCAAAGCTTCCGTCTGAGGGACAATAGGAAAGAGGAATCTTTCTGCAGAAGGGAGCAAGAATCATTTCTCTGAATACCATTTTTCTATTTTTTTTAGAAGGGTAAGGCTTTGGAGTACTGAAGGCCAGAAGGTGATAATCTAGTTTTCTTGGAATCAAGTCCTGAAATTGGTTGCTCATATACTCATACTAACATCAGACAAAGTCTCAGAGAAGTTATACTATGTTTCTCAAAAACATGAAAGGGGCCAGAGAGAAGGCTTAGTTGGTAAGGTTCCTGCTATGAAAGCACAAGTTCAGATCCCCAGTACCACACCGAAATCCAGGTACAGCATGGGCTGGGAGGTGGAGACGGGAGGTCTGGGGACTTGGCTAGTCTAGACTAATAGGTGTCTCCAGAAACTAGGGAAGCAGAGACAGGAGAATTGCCAGTTGGGTAACAGCAAAATCCATACACACACACACACACACACACACACACACACACACACACACACACAAACACACACACAAATAAAAGCAGAGAAACAAAAAAGAAACTCCTATGAGACTGGCTATGCAAACACCCCCTCTGCCACAGAACATAATCTGGCCTCACTGGCTCAAACCTGGGAAGCAGCCAGCTGGGCATGTCAATATTCAGAGGAAGATTTACTATTGCTTCCATTTAGGGGGTCCTTTCCTCTCAGTTTTGAGCTACCAGTAACCTCTAGGGCCCCTATGTACTCCCTGAAAGTGTTACTTGTCCCTACAGCTCTGTTGATATGATGTATTTATTTTGAACACAGGAAAGATACATTGCTGCTTATTCAGCCTGATCTAGGGAGGAGAAAGCTGTTCTGTAGAGCCCTCCAACATGATGAGTAGGCAGGGATGTTTTTTCTTCCCCTGCACTTTCCGGAGCCACAGAAACAGACTGCATTTCTTAAAAGAGTCTCATCCCTGGGGTACATTTGAAAGGCTATTACAGTACAACAGACATATTTTTGCCTAGAAAGCAGAATACCACAAAGGTGGGCAGAACAGCTTGTAAACACGGTTCCCTCCCCCAGGTGGAGACTGGTTTGAGGATGCTGCTCGCAGGATGCTACAGAACCCACCTCTGCATCAGAAGCAATGCTAGTTCATAGAAAATAAAATTCAAGATAGCCATCTTTGCTACCCCTCTGCTTAAGGAAGGGGTTGCTGAATTTTCTTAGCCCTTCATTGGAGAAGTTGAGATGTGGGAAGAGGGTCAGTGGGGGTGGGTCTGCTGCTTTGGGATGAGGAAGTCAGTCAGTCGGGGAGGCAGGTATCTTGCTCCCCGCCAGCAGGACACTCCTCAAAGATGCTTAGCCACCACCTTAGGCAAGTTGAGTCTTCAAAAATCACCTGTCACCTTATACAGTCTTTGATGGAGATGGCTGGAGTTCACAGGCCAGTATCTGAGCCTTTTTTCCATCTGACTCTCTCCACATACCTGCTTCTATGATAGGATGTTGGCAGCAGACACCAGTCTTCTCATAGTGGCATGGCATTTTCTATGGGGTCCATATTCCTTTTACTTTTGCCTCTTGATATGTCTCAGAGAGGCAAGGCCAGAATACATCACCTCAGTCCCCAGCTGCAAGTCACCACCCTGGATACAGCACTGGCTTTTGGTACCTTGAGGCCTCTTGGGCTCAGATGCCAGAGCTGGCTGGACACTCCCTGAGCAGTTGGCACTTCTGTGCCTCCCAGTAGTGTCTGGATTGCACTGTGTTGAGGCTACCCTTACCTTGTCTTCCTTGAACTCCCAGTCCCGACTTGGACTGGGACCCTCCTCCATGACATATGCCCAAGGGCCTGTCACCCCCCTGTAACTGGGGTGGGTGTCTGAGCTAATTCCACTAGCACTGCCAAACTGAGGACATTGAGACAGTAGGATGCTCAGTGGGCTGTGAGGACCTCCAGGTCATGCCTAAGCCACCAGACCTGTTTCTTCACCCTGTAAGTGGCAGGATGGTGACATTGGGACTCTTCTGCCCTGGAGTTGAAAGATAGGCACAGTGCATAGGGGGGCCTCACTAGGACCTGTCTCAGCTCTCACTGGGACAAACCCCTTGGGTAGGGCTCGTGGCAAGAATTGGACCAAGCAGTTTCTGCAGGAGAATCAGATTGTGGCCACAGCCTAGAGAATGGCTGAGGAGAGGGAAGGAAACAGGATCCTACCTCACCTCTGCCCGGCACTTTTCAGAGAGGCACTACCACCAGGTGCAAGGCTGGGGAAAAGAGACACCAGATGGGGGACATTTCATCTAAAGAAAACCTTCCCAGGAAAGTTTTTGTGGCATTGGGACCTGTGGATATGCAAGTATCTATGTGTGTTTGGTATGTGTCAGTGTGTGCACTTGGGGTATGCCAGTGTATGTGTGTAGTCATACATATGCATGTGCATGAGTTGTGTGTGCACCTGTGTGCCCGGAGGAGATAGGGCAGCCTGGAAAGACCGGTAGGACTCATGGGCTCTGTCACTCACACAATCCTCTCAGGGCTGGCAGTTGGAGCCTGGGTTGGGGTAGGTGAGCCCTGGGAGTTAGTTGGCTGTGGTTCTGGTCCTGGCAGTGGCAGCAGGTCCGATGGGGAGCCTGCTCCACACACAGCTTCATAAGGTGGTAGCGTGTCCATGGAGACAGTATGGAGGCCACTCTGGCCCAGGGTCCTCTGCTCTTGCTGATGTTGGCTGTGGCTGTGGTCGCTGCCTGCTTCAAGGGTGCCATTCAGCATTGGGCTGGAGTCAGTCAGTGAGTAGGGTGGTGGTGCATCGGTGGGGACATACAGCTGAGTGGCCCCTGGTCCCACGCACTCCTCATAGCTGTGAGGGAAGAGTTGTCACTCAGGGGTTATGGATCCCAAGACCTTAGGGCAGGTGGAGGAGTCTACTCTGTGTGGTGAGGAGCTGTTCTTGCTGTGGAAGATGGCCGGCCTCACACATGCTGGCTCCTTTGAGACCACACTAGTCCCCAGGGAAGACAGACAGTCTGACACCCAGGACACATGGGTTCTGAGTCAACTTTACCTCATCCCATGTGAGCCCAAGCAAGTCCCTACACTTCTCTCTCCCTTGGGGTTTTGGAGTCCCTGGAGTAAGAGCTGCCACTGTTTAGCAGTAGTTCCGGGCTGGGCACTGTGGATGGGTAGAACTCCTTGAAATGTATCTACTGCTGTCTTCTAGGGTTTAGGAAGGGCCCCTGGGCCCTTGAAATCACAGCTGTAGGGCTAAGAGCCTCTACTGCTTCTTCCAGTGCCTCTGGTGGGAAGTGACGATGACATACTCGCCAGGCCCAGGGTCTTCAGTGAGAAAATGACAGGACCCTGATTCCCTGCTCTAAATGATGGTGCCTGCAGGTGGCTGGGAGAACTACGTGCCCAAGAAGGCACTGTCACTTCAGAGAGTCTGATGCTCCAGGGAAGGCTAGCCATGATAATTCCTGTCCTATCCGGATGGTCTTGGAGTCTGGGACTCTAGATGCCCATGCTAAGAGCAGAGCCTGGTGTCCATCTTCCTTCTACACACCTCCCATGCCCTTACCACTGTCCTCAACTCTCCTGGAGCAGTAGGCTTAACCCCTCTTCATCAGGCTCTACAGCCTATTCCCTTGTGTGAAGCAGGGTGGCTCATCCAGTGTACTGGAGTTTTCTTGATGTGAAGAAGGCACTGTGGGTAGTTGGGGGGCATGGTTTAGAATGGGACTAGAACCCTATAGCTCCTGAGGGTGTGTCCTGAGGACATCACCTCCCCGCCCCCCAAGGAGGTTGGCTGCTTTAGCCTGTATGGGAAAGGAATGGGACTCTGTAGGGCGCCCCTCCGTCCTTGTGACTCATCTAAAGGACAGGGCCAACACGGGCCACTCTAAATGATGTAGCGGTGCACAGGGATGCAGTCTGGAAGGAGGCAGGCTTCTCTGTGAGTCAGAGCTGTCTAGGTTCATATCAGACAGGTGGGATGATGCAAGCCTACTGTGCCCGGGATAACTGAGATTGGGACCTGGATGGCTGAAGGCGAGAGTGTGAGAAGGTGGGGCAGGACTGGAAAGGCAGGTCTCATGCATAAACTATTGACACCCAACAGATGTAGACAGGGAGTAGCCAAGTCTGGGGACTCTGTGGCTGCAGCTGCAATGTGTGAGAAAGACTGAGCTCAAGGTAGGCATGGGTTCCTGGTGTCACAAATAGAAGCGCAACAGGTTTTTCTCCCTACATGGACACTGATACCATGTCACGATCCTGAACATCCCACCATTCTTGCCCCCATCGAGGTCCCTGGAGGAATTTATAGGGGCTCCCCAAAAGTGTCATGAGACCCCCACAAAACTTCAAGGCTCCCCTCCCCACCGCCCATTGGCCTGAAGAATCCTAGCTGGTCTCTGTAGTCCATCCTGGTGACATTTCCTGAGTCATGCCCTTCCTCAAGGGGACTTGCTTAGTCAGAGGGCAGAGTGGCCATACCCACTGGGATCCTTTTATATTTACACATGGGGAAACTGAGGTTCTTTCCCTGGGTGGGAGATCTTTTTATCTTGGGGGTTCACTTCTCTCCCCACCACAAAGCCTCCTTACCCTGGAGGAGAATCTGGGTAGAGCTCCCTGAGTACTGTGACATCCACATCTCCATCAGAGCTGATGTCCAAGGGCGGGGGCCAGTCCTCAGCAGGGCTACAGATGTACGGCATCCTGTGGCTGGAGTGGCTGTGCATGTGTTCGCCAGATGCTGCAGAGAACAGAAGTTCAGAAAACTTTAGGGACTTCCCCCAGTAGCAGTCCATCTGAGGCTCCTAAGTCCTCACATGACCATCCCCTTACCAGGCACGGCTGTGAGCCGTGCGCAGTTCCGGGAGCGGGGTCACAGGGAGGAGACAAAGATGGACTACCCTGAGGAGCATCCAGGATGGATGACAGTTTACCCAGGGCAGCCTTGGCACTGGGTGGTATGTGCTAAGCTTTGATAAGTTAGTACAGGACTGTGGGAGAAGAGACGTGTGTGCTCAGCACACAGGTGACTCAGGCTGGTTCTCATTCCCCACATAGACTTCTTACTCTTGATCCAACAGCAATGGAAGAATGTAGACGAGAAACCATCTCCACAGGTCCAATTCTGGGCTCATTTATGGAAACTGAGAAAACTCTCAGAGGAAAATATTACAGACATATCCATTCATTACTGGTGACTCTGCCCATCTGGCAGGTCATGACCCTTATTTTATCTTCCATATTGCCTATATTTTTAAGGTTTTCTACAATGAGTATATATTACTTTTCTATTAGAAAGAATAAACCCAATAAGAGCAGGCTGGGAAAGAGGAGCTAAGCAGAGCTTTACCCCTCTTCTGGGTGTCACCTGGCAGATGGAAACTTTGGAACAATGTGGGAGCTGGGAGCCAGGAGAGAGAGAGACAAAGAGAAGAGAGGCTAGGCCAGGGTCACTGGGCCCAGAAGCTGGGGCCCCGCATCGCCAGCATTGTCCCCGGAATCCTGCGTCCAGGCAGGGTGGATCCATATGCAAGCTGAAGGCTGCTGCACCTCCATCTGCAGCTCCCCTCACCCATACCCCAGTTTAGGAACTGTCATCCTCACCCTGGTTCTAAGCCTTGCCACAAAGACTCACGAAGATCCCTTTCTCCATAGCCTCTGGAAAACCTTCTTTGATCTGGGTGCAGGTGGAGTGAACCACATACAGACATCCATGGATGTCACCCCTGTGACTGAGGCTGGAGGTGTGGGTATGAGGGCAAGGAAGAAGGGGTTTCCCATTTCACTTTCCTGGTAGGAATAAAGAGGGCTGGAGAGGTTTCCCAAAGGAAGTAAGTAGCCTCTGAGTCAGGCCTGGGCAGCTTTGGAACAGTGGTTGGGCAGAGGGAAAGCATGTTCAAAGGGTGGATGACGGAGGAGCAAGATCAGGTATATGGAGGGGGCAGCAGGTGCTGAATGGGGCAGCAGGGGAGCATGAGGGATGTACTTACTGGGTCCACCTAGCATCATCCTGGAGTGGGGGACAGCTAGAGCAATACCTGGGCTCCTCATTGGAGTATGGGTCATGGCAGCCTGGTCTGGGTTCCCCTCTAGTCTGCTGGGGAGAGCTTAGCCCCAGGGAGACTAGGGTCTGAGCTAGCTACATACACTTCCTTGCCTGTCTGTACAAACCTGCTGACTTTTCTTTCTAATCGTGGCCTGATAGAGCATGTCACTAACTGGCCATCTTTCTTCCATAGTGGTCATGTCTCCCTGACACAGAACTGTCTAAGGTCTGGCCTCTTGCTTCTCTTTGGATTTTCCCAGAGGAGTGGCATGTAGGTAGGAAGGGCCCTTGGCATTTAAGTGTCTGCTGGACCTAGCCCTAGGCTCACAGGTGGTTCTTTAGGGCTATGAAGGGGTCAGTCTGAGTGCTCCCAGGTCGGCTACCAGTGCTCACATCTCTTGCAAGCGGCAGGTACATTGCTCAGCAGGGCCATTGCTCAGCAGCTCCAGTCTCAATTTTGGATCAGCAAGTTGGGGGTGGAGAACAAATCGAGCTACTCAAGACTGTGGGAGAAGAATTTTGCATAATGAGATGATGCAAAGGAAGTTCCAGGCATTGGTAGGTGCTCTTACCAACCAGTCCTCTGTGTTAGCTTCAAGTGTCCCTGAACTGCTAACAGGGGGCCTATCCCTGCTGGTTCTTTCTTGCTCCAAGGCTCCTCCTGCTTTGGATGGGGAAGGTCATTCAGGTTTCACACAAAACTTCAGCTAAAGTAAGAAGCCCCCCAGGGTCCTGCACTCTATGGGCCAAGCCTGCCCGCCCCCCAATTGGGGACAGGTGGCCTTTACTCTGAGTAGTTTCTCTGGTTATCCCTGTGTAGACTCCTGTGGGCCTTGTTTCTGCCATGGAACACTTTCAGAATCTGCTTCAGGTAGATGATTGATGCTTTCTGCCAGGAACAAGAGTCAGGTGGCCATGTTCTGTAAAAATGCATGCATTCAGAAAAGATGGACACTCCTGGGACTGGTTCCCCGCCCCAATAACCACTGTTGTGTGACACAAAACCCTGAAATAATTTGTTTTTTCTTGGTGTGATCCCAGTGATATGTTTTCACTGATAATTCATTCCATCATTTTACTGGGGGGGAGGGACTCTGTCCTACCTCAACTGGATATGCCATATCAAATTGACTCACCTTGGGATTCCTTGCCCTCTCTGGGGAATGAATGGGGGATGTGGTGAGGGGATGCTGAGGGAGGATGGAGGGAGGGGGAGCGGTGGTGGGATGGAAAAAAGTTTTAAATAAAAAAATTAATAAATTCATTACATCATCAATCCATCCATTTACTTATATAACTACTCATCCTATTTACACTCTGCCTGTGCCTTAAGTTCTCACTTATTCTTCTACCCCCTACTCATTCAGCCCATCTATAGCACTCCATCATGCCACTTAATCCACCTGTATATCTATCCTCTTACTCTCTATTCATCTATTTCTCCATTGGTCTGTCCATCCACCATAGCCATTTACCCACCCATCTATCCACAGATGTATGCATTCAGTCCCTTATGGACCCATCCCTCTACTGGCCTAGTCCACCACCAATCCCTCTCTGTCCATTCACTCATCCATCCATCTTTCTACTCATTCATCCTCACATCCCTATCTCCACTTGTACACTCGCCCACCTAGACATCCCTTTCTCATCTCATCTATATTACTTATCCTTCTATTATCCACGCATCCACCTAACTCTCCAATAATCCATTCACCCATCCACTCACCCTGCCTTCCATCTCTCTACTCACCCATCTCTCCATTTGTCTATGCGCCTATCTATCTCTCTACCCACCTAACCATCTCTCCATTAATTCTGTCACCTACCTACCTACTTACTCACAAATCCATCTTTGCATCCATCCATCTCTCTATCCATCCATCCTTCCATCCAGATGCCAGTGGGACCTGTATCAGCACAGCATGAACCAACAGTGGCAGTGGCTGAGGAGTATGACACACTCCCCATCTGGCCTTCAACTTTTCCCTAAGTCCTTCTCTAGGTACACTACAGGCCTTTCATGCTGTGGGGGACATGACAGTGGACACTTCCTGATGGACCAGGCTACTTCCCTGACCCCTGCAGAGCTGCCACCCCCTGAACACCTCCTTAAGTCAGTCACAGTGGCTGGAGTAGCATGACTCAGAGCTCACCTTGGCCCTGTTCGTATTCCTGCTGTCGGCGCCGGCGGTGGCGGTGATGGTGATGGTGGCGGCGGTGGCGATGGTGGTGTCGCTGAATCCGGGCCTGTCTGTCCCTTCTGATGCTTCCCACAATGATAGTGATGCAGGAGAGGGTGATGACCACACCTATGACAGCGCTTGCCACCAGCACTGGAGACACCAACAGGTGACTGTGTTCAGAGCTCTCAGAGAATGTGGTGGGGTAGAAGTAGCTGGTGCGGTTGTATCGTGCTACTGTGGACAGAGAGAAGGGACACTGAGCTGGGTCCTAGAACTGCCACACACCTTCCTCCTTCAACACCATCATCCTGGGAGTCCTTTATCCCTAAATAAATGAAGGAGAGTCAGGATCTGGCTGCTCCAGCGGTCGGAGAAGGAAGCAGGACTCTACCCAACTGCCTGTAGGGACTTCTAGTGTTTGTAGGTTATCCTCCATAATTTCTTTTGGACATTCTACTCCAAAAGCCCAACTAGACCACAGATAGGAGGAAAACTCAGATTGGGCAATGGACCTGCTCAAGGCAGAGTTGAGGCTCAAACCCAAGAATCTTAGTAGTAAACTAAGACTCTCTTCCACCAAGATGTCAGGTTGAAACATCTTGACCAAAGTCTTGGGAAGGAGCAAAAGGTGTGCAGAAGGCAGAGTATAAAGACTTGGGGCCTCAGAGAGGGATAAAAATCAGCAAGAGCAGCCACAGGTACCTGCCTGCCACATAGCTCAGGGA
Organism: Sigmodon hispidus; assembly: GCA_004025045.1. Lineage (NCBI taxonomy): Eukaryota > Metazoa > Chordata > Mammalia > Rodentia > Cricetidae > Sigmodon > Sigmodon hispidus. The sequence goes on from PVIH01009548.1 coordinate 61,983, forward strand.
TAGCCATCATCTCAATGAGTACCACTAATTCCTCTAGCTCACTTCGGGTGGTGCTACAGGTATCCATTACAGATGAGGGGGATGGGCCTCAATGCTGGAAAAGTTCATCCCACAGCTAACTAGTTACTCTGTGGCAGAGCTAAGTTGGAAATGTGTCTCCCAAGTCCAAAGGTCCCTCCCTAGCATCCATGGCCCTCAGTGGGAACCTTTTCTGAATTCCTAACCTCTAGATAACAGTGGAGAACAGATTTACAGTCTTATTGAACCTTGGGGGCATGGTGAGCATGATGGGAAGTCAGGTCATTCCTGGGCCCTGTTCTGAAAGCGTTCCACTTGTCTTCCCACAGCTCATGTTAGCTGCATCTGTTGCTTTGGATTGTATAAAGTTTCCAGACCTTGCATTTAATAACCCTTTGTGTCCTCATGTCCAGCAACCAGGCCAGGTATGTCAAGCTGCCTAATATATGTATGGTGTGAGTGGATCCAGACTTTAGACAAGATGGGAGAACGCCAGGGAAGGGGAGGCTTCTGTCTTGGGTGGTAGACAAGTGGAATTTGAATGGTGACCTGCCTGGGTAGCTGCAGAAAGGGTTTATCCCTTGTGAGGGTCTTCACATTCTCCTTTCTCTTCAAATTCCCTTCTGGCACTTAACCTGCAGCCCCATCACACTGAGTCCTCAGCAAGGACAGGTGGGTAAAGGAAGAATTTGGGAACTTAGTTGGGACTGGAACATACTTGGCAGCAGTTTTGGCTCATGCTGGGGCTTTTGCAGAGCACTGGTCATCATCAGTAGGGGGTGTGTCACTGTTATCCGTGCCTGGTACCCACACTTGGATTGTTGAAGTTCAGTATAAAGAAACTCCCCTGGTGGGATGTGGACCCCATGGTCCTAGCTAGGCATGCATGCCTCTTTTGCTCCCATTGTGTGTATGTGTGTGTGTGTGTGTGTGTGTATGTGCATGTGTACATGTGTGCATGCATGTGCGCACATGGGGTGCATGCATGTAGAAACCTGAGGCTGATGTCCAGAATCATCTTGTATCACTTTTTCACCTTGCTTGTCGAAGCAGGGTCTCTCAATCAAACACAGAGCTTGCTGATACGGCTAGTTCCAGTAGCCATCTTACTTGGGATTATGTCTCTAACTTCTGAGCTGGAATTACATAGCTTCCTCACCTGCCCAGCTTTTCTATGGGTTCTGAGGATTGAAGCTCCAGTCCCCAGGCTTGTGTGCCAAGTGCTTTAACCATTGGGCTATCTCTCCAGCCCACATGCACAATTCTTGGTGCTCTCACATGAGAATGCTGATGTTAATTGATTCCTGGGATTCTGAGAGGACAAACACAAGCCAGTTTTCAGAGGCCCTACTATGTTTAGGCTCAGTGCTAAGATTCAACTCCGTTTTTGAGGTTATGTTCATCTAAGTCTTACCGTTTAACATGAGGACATTGAGACTAAAAAATAACTCACCTGCCAATATGTAATTGAGGCATTCTTTGTCTGGGCTGTGGTTCCCTCACTGAGTTGGGAGATGAATAAGAAACTGGGGGAGGGTGGATTATAATAATAGGGTAGGGGAAATACAGAACTGAGTTATAAAAGAGTGTGATTAAATTAATTCTCCCTGGGATTAAGTCTGTATAAATATGAGGCAGCTTTGGTAAGATGTATGTGTTAAGCCCTAGAAAAATCACTAAATAAATACAGTGGAAAATATTTTAAATGGATCAAAATATTACACTTGAAATATTTAGTTATAACAAAAAGTAGAAATAGAAGAGGGAAGACATGAGACAGACAGACAGAAAGTAAAATGGATACGTAAATGCAGCTACATTGTCAGGCCAAATGTGATCTGATTAACCAACCTGACCAAGAGGTGGAGACTCTCAGTCTGGGTAAAGCCTGTAACTATGTTACTGTCTGTAGGCATCTCATTTGAAATCAGAGGTAAGAGTGAAAGAATAATATGAAAATATAATTATAAAATGGATTCTAATAATTAAGAAAAAGGGACTTTGAAACAAAAAGTCATTAGAAATAAAAGGGACATTTTATAATAAGATGGTAAACATATATTCACTTAACAAGAGAGACCCAAAATACATCAAGCGAAAGGTTAAAATACAGAGAGAAAATAAACAGAGCACAAGAACAGCTGGAACGTCAACACTCCATTTTCTATAAAACCTGGAAGAAGCCAGGTGTAGTGGCATATACCTATAATCCTAGGACTTGGGAAGTAATGACAGGGAAATCATAAGTTCAAGGCCAGCCTCAGCCACATAGTGAGACACTCTCACAAACCAATGAGTGAACCAGCCAAGCAACAAGCAACTAAGCAGAAGATAAAAAGCAAATACAAGACTTGATTAAAATTACAAACAACTTAGACCTAACATACACCTACTAAACACTTCACCTGACAGAATATGCCCTCTTCTCTAGCACTATGGAACATTCTCCAGAATGGTCCATATGCTAGGCCATAAGATGAACCCCAATTTATTTAAAATGATCAAAACTGCACAAACTATGTTCTTTGATTACAAGAAAGATTAGTAGTGAATAACAGCAAAAAAAATGTAAAAAAGTATGTAGAATTTAGGCAACACATCAAGAAATAAATAACAAACCAGAGAGAGACAGGCACAGGGGAAATTCAAGCATATGTTTAGATGAGTTAAAGTAGAAACCAGAATATGAGACCCTGTGAGATGATGCTACTGGAGTGTTAAGGGAAGTTCACAGCTTTAAGTGTTTATATACTTAAAAAAGATCTCAAGTCAACAAATACTTCCTACCTTAGAGTCCTGGAAAGAGAAGAGAAAGCTGAAGTCCGTGTGAGAAGAAGGAAGGAAAAAAAGATTAGAATAGAAATTTGTGAAATTAGAGACTCAAAAGACAACAGAGAAAGTCAGAGAGGCCATACTTTATTAATTTATTTTTAAAATGAACCAAGTAGAAGAGTCTTAAGCTGGAATGACCAAGAAAGGGAGGCTGTAAGGAGAAGGTTCAAAATACTAAAATCAGAAATGAAAGAGTGTGCATTACTACAGACCCTACAGAAATAGAGTTATCAAGAAATATCAGGAATAATTAAATGCTAGGAAACTGGATATCTTGCATGAAATGTAAAAATTCTTAGAAATATCCAAAACTGAATAAGTAGGCCCAGGAGAAATCAGAACCTCTTAGCAGATTTATCATCAGTGAAGAGATTGAATGATATATAAAAACAATCCCACAAGGAAAAATCTAGGACAAGAGTGCTCTATTGGTGAATGGTACCAAACATTTAAAAAATAAGTAACTTTAATATGTACAAAGTTTCAGTTTTGGAGTACAAAAAAAGTTTGGGAGAGTATAATGACAGTTATGCAATTCATCTGCATAGTTAAAATAATTATATATACATATATATGAAATGTCAATTTTTACAGCATTTTCAAAAGCAATAGTATAGGTGAGCATGCTTACAAACTTATTATATAAGGCCATCCTTACCCAGATACCAAAACAAGACAAAGGCATTGCAAGAAAAAAATACAGGTCAATATTTATTAAAGCAAAACCTCCTGTTATAATGTTAATGAATTGAGTTCAGTAATGTATGACTTTCTGAGTTCTGATTTGGCAAACAATTATTGGATATGACAACAAAAGCATGAGAAACTAGAGAAAAACAGATGCACATAAAAAGACAATCCATAGAATGGGAGAGAAATGTTTGTGAATTAGATATTTCATAGGGTATGAGAGGCTAGAATATATAAATGGCTATTAAAACACCAATAATATAAACATTGTGCCATTAAAAGAAAGCCAAGATCTAGAATGAACATTTCTTTAAAATATAACTGATCAATAAACCTATGGAAATGTACTGAAATGAAAAAAAAAGATAAAGCATGGTGTAATGGCTCAGTCTTTTAATCCCAGCACTGGGGAAGTATAAGTTGGTGGATCTGTGCGTTAGAGGCCAGCCTGGTTTACACAGTGAGCTCAGTACAGCCAGAGCTATAGTGAGACTGTGGGGTTTGAACAGGAATGGCCCCATAGACTCATATATTTGAAAACTTGGTCACTAGGGAGTCATTACTTGACAGGGTTTAGGAGGTGTGGCCTTGTTGGAGTAGGCGTGGCCTTAAGGGAAGTACATCACTAGGGATGGGCTTTTGGGCTTCAAATGCCCAAGCCCGGCCCAATGTCTCTTCCTCTCTCTTCTTGCTGCCTCCTGATCTGTAGAACTCTCAGCTCCCTGTCAGCACCATGTCTGCCTGACACCACCGTGCTTCCCACCAGGAAGATAATGTACTAAATCTCTGAGCTGTAAGCCAGCCCGTTAAATGTTTTCCTTTATAAGAGTTGCTGTGGTCGTGGTGTCAAATCACAGGACTAGAACGACAGAGACCTTTGAAAAAAATGAAAGAAAGAGAAAGAAAGGAGGAAAGAAAAGGAGCTGAGATGCAAATCAGAATCAGTGAGATGGGCTTGCTTTCCACTCGCCTGGATGTCTACAATCAGTGGGATAGCTAACACCAAGTGCTGCAGAGGGATGCAAAGCTTAGAAACTGCCATGACACTGTACATGCTAGTGGCTGATTTCTCAAAGCACTCTGATCTGTCTCAAATGACTAAACATGATCTCAAGTGATCTAGCCACCTCCCCCTTAGGCATAAATCAGAAAAATAAAAACACATCTGTGCAAATTAATATTCAAAATAAGATCATAACCCCCAAAGATGGAACAAAGCTTATTCTTTCTCAGTCTTTAGATTTCTCCTTAAAGCCCACACCCTTAGAGATGGCCAGATTTGGGGTGGTATTACTGGCAGATGTGGGACCTACAGGGGATGAGCCTCATATGTGAGATCTGTAGGTCACTGAGGATATGTCCTCCTAAAAGATTGAGAGTTTTTGTGGATTCTTACACTTTCTGCTCTCATTATAGATGTGTGGATCAATACACATTTCCCACCACTGCCAGCCACATCGTGAGGTGGGGCAGCCAAGAAGGAGGAACTAAGGCTATTTGCACTGGGGACCTTCAAAACTGGAACCTTTTATTTTATAACATTAGTTGCCTCACACACATAAACAAAGCAGATAGACTCTATCTAGCCATATAGCATATAAATCATGTGCTTTCTTCAAATGTCACTAATTATGATCTCTGAACATTTCATTTGTTTACTTACTTAGTATGATATCGTGTCTGGGTTCCTTGCCCACTTCACTGGTTTGTTAGTTTCTTGAAGACAGACTTCCCATCTGTCCTGCCTGATTCACTGAATCTGCAGCACCCCGTCAAATGCCAGGCACACAATAGATGCTCATTAAATGTCTGCAGGCTGACTGAATGAACTGCAGTGGACTTGGTTGGCTCTCTGTTTTCTAATAGGTGAGAATCCAGTTTCTTTTCTATTTAATAACTTGAATTTTAGACGAAGTACCAGCTTCTTATTTTTACTGTTAGCTCTTGTTTTTTTATTTTTCTTTAAGAGACAGATGAAAGATGAAAATCTGTTCTGCCTACCCACTCCCATTCCAAAGGAATCATTTTAAATTTTGTTGTCTGACCTCAACTTGGAGCTAATCTGGAGCATGCCTTCCATTATTTTTGTCTATGCCAGTGACAGGTACTACTGATCCATCGATCATGATTCTTCTTCCTGTTTCACAGTCTTAGCAACCTTTTTAAAGTGGCAAAGACTCCATACAATGACTTGAGCTTCCTGGAGCCTGCCATGAAAGGTAGCTTTTGGCCATCAATCATTCAATGTGACACAATAGAACCCAGATATGGGGAGGGTTGGGGGGCACACTAGTCGCACCCTCATCTAATGAAGTTGTACATGATACTAGAAATCTGTCACTGTCAGGGCTACAGGTGCCTAGACTATAAACAGAGGGTGTGTGTGTGTGGTGTGACAGTGTTCATGTGAGTGTGTGTGAGAATGTGCTTGTGTGCCTATATGTCCTGTCTGTCCTGTTCAGTGTGAAGAATCTATTGCCAATAAAGTGTCAGCCCCACGGGGCACCTTGAAGATGTCCCTCCCTCCACCTTCCACAGCACGAGATGAGAGCCAGGTCTGTCTGCAGACTCCAGGCTCATTACGGGTTGGGTGGGAGATGGCATCATCCCCCGTGCCTGCAGATGAAGCCACTTGGCGCCAGAGTCTCTTGCATGGCTGGCTGGGAAATTAATCTCCCAGTCACCATCACCCACAGAGGAGGCTCTGCTTTAAATTATGGGAGCAGCTCTCACAATTTCCAAATGCAGGGCCATTTTATCAAGAAGATAAATTTGACTGCAGAGCAATAACATGACAGCCCCCTTCAAACCTCTGCCTCCCTGTCCCCTGCACCAGCTGCCACAAGGACAGAGGAAGAAGCCAGCTTTGTCTCAGGCCCCGACTTCCACAGGAAACTTCTCCAAAGGTGCCCATGACCAAATGAACACCACCTCACCCTATACACGATCTCCTGATGTGTCGCCATCCCTCAGGGCCAGCAGGAACAGCAGCTGGTTCCCAAGCACCTACTGTGTGGCTCCATTGGATCTTCATTCAATAATGGGACCCCCAGGTAAGAGGTAAGGGAACAGCCACAGGGAGGTTACAAAATTTCCCCAAGGTCACAGAGCACCACATAAAGGGATCTAGGTCAATGGGAAGCCAAAGCCCCCTTGCTCTACATTCAGATGAAGGTCTGTGGATACCAGGTGTTGTATCCTGGTAGCCTGTGTTTTCTTGTGAAAGGAAAATCTCTTCTAAAATGATGTCTGGCTTCTTTTGGGCTGCTTTCTGTGTTGTCAAGCTGTGACCTGGGTTTATTCGGGCAGAGTTAGCAGAACATTGCTGGTGAGATACCAAGTTTCCAGGGGCAGGAGCTTATGTGGCCAGGCAGGTACAGGGTTGGGCCAAGAGCCACTGCTCTGTGAATGTTCTACCTCTGGACTGGTTCCAGAACATCTGGAGACATTCTGAACTGCAAAATGGAGCCCCTGGGTGACTTGTAATTGCTGATCCTGCTGTAGTTTTCATGGGGTGAGCATTTGCTATGCACAAAGCAGGCAAAAATACTCTCTGCACAAAGGTTTAGCTCTAATCTGGGCTGTGATCCCCAGAGACCATGTTGTCTTTCCACACACTTAAGATAAGAAGCACAGGGCTGGCCAAGGGAATGGAGCCAGGGCTTGAGGCCAAACTACTCTTAGCAATCAAGAACCTGTGATCTGAGATGCCTTGATTTGAGCCTCTGAAGGGTGGGCACATATCCTTCTGTCTGTCACTCCCCCTGCCCAGGGCTAGCTCAAAAAGGAAGCCTAAGAGCTGCCTGAATGGTACCAAGAACAATCAGTGATTCACTGCCCTGTGTGCCTTGGACGAGGATGAAGGAGCTATTCTAGGTTATTCTCACTGAACCGTTGGCTTATCCTCCTGTCCGTCACTCACTCCAACTAAATTATAAGGTCCACAGAAATGTTAAAGCTGGATAAAGGATGCCCATCCATCAAAGAGAGTTCATCAAGCCTTATGGAGTTTTTGTTTTACTTATTTTACTTTGTTTTTATTTTGAGATATTAGGCAGGGTCTGACTACATAGCCCAAGCTGGACTAGAACTCATGACTCTTTAGCTTCAGCCTCTGGAGTGCTGAGATTATAGGTATGCACTGCCATGCCCAACTGTACTCAAGTCTCAAGGAAGGAGTCCAAATTTAGGGGAGATCACCAGTTCATAATTAGCTGGTCTGGAAAATTCCACTGTAGAAGACCTTTGGGGCCCCGATGAGGGTCAGTGCATATAAGGAATCATGAGAGCTGATGGCTACAGAGGAGAATGGTGGAGAATGGTAGAGAATAATCTCGGGGAGGCTAGCAGAGTCAGACTATGAGGCCTCTTAAAAGTCAAATAAAGAGGCCTTCCTTTGCCCAGGGGCAAAAAGTGGCATGAGCAGATTGTTTTAAGAGAGCCTCTGGGCTGCAGAATGGGAGGCAGACAGGCAGACACATGGTGGGAAGCAGGAAGAGGCTGCTGTATCTGATACTGGAGGAGGTGGCGTCCACATAAGCATAGAGCTAGGGATACAGGATGCTGAGAACCATCTCCTATACCATGCAGGGCAGAGCACAGACCTTGGCTCAGTCAGATAGACTTGATGTCACAGCCTACCAGTGCAAGTTTTTGGCTCTATCTATCTGTCCTCTGAGCAAGCTTTGGAGACATCTCAGTATTGTCCTATTCTGCAGATGAGGTTCCAAGGCCACACAGGGCTGGGTGGTGCCTGGAGCCGTAGGCCACTACTGTGTCAAACAGAAGCCAAATATGGTGCTTCTGGGTTGATAGACCGGGATTAGGCTGCCAGTCATATTAACTCAGAATGTAATAAATGATAAGTGGAGATGCCATTGTCACTCCATTTATAGAAGAAGATATTTCATCTTAGGGGCTGAAGCACCATGTTTAACATCATATACTTAGTGTATGCTGGTCTGGGATCTTAAACTAGATCCCAGGGTTGTCTGGCTTGTCTGGCAGCTCATGAAGCAATGAGGTACAGAGCACAGTAAATTCTGGGTGGCTTTTCCCTCAGAGCTTTCCGCGCTGGAGGTTTGGGCCCTCTAGTTGTGGTAGTGAGAGGTGGTGATCTTTAAGGATTGAGACTCGATGGAAGAGAGAGAAGTATAGAGCATTGCCCTTAGGAGAGATTAATGTTGGTCTTGGAGTAATTTGGGTCTTTTGGGAGAGGGCTGTACGATTTTGTTATGAAAAAAATATTGTGGCCCCAAGGTTCCTCCATTTCCCTCCCTTCCTCCCCCTTCCCATTCTCTCCCCTTCCCTCTCAAGGCTCTTAGTAGAACCAGTGCCATACTTCTATACCTCCAAAACCGTGAACCAAAATAAATGTCTTCTATTTATAAAGTAATCAACCTCAGGTATTTTGTTTCTTAGCAACAAATAGACTAAGATATCAGGAAAAGAGAGTGTAATGGGTGGGTAGGGGGCAGTGGAACATGTTCTAATCTGGCTCTAACACTCACTTTGTGACTTTGGACATATTCCTCTCTGGACCTGCTGTCTGTCTTGAACCATTCTCCCTGCAGGAAGGATACAGGGATGGGGTTAAGAGGGCAGAGAGGGGGTGAGAGCCATGGAAGGAGGTCATGAGATTCAAGCTTCTTAGGCAGCTGAGGGCAAGGTTGGCTCCATTTGGAGAATGTAGGCTGGGCAGGAACACTGTAGCACACACTGCTACTAAATCTTCGCTGAGTACAGCATCTGGACAGCCCAAGGGTCCCAGTGAGTACAGAGGATGCTCATAGCCCCAAGCTATAGGAGCCTCAGGGATGTGGGGAAGGCAAAGAGGCACCGGGGTGCTGAGTCAACAGTTTCTGGTTATCCTCCTGCCCATTCTCCCAGAGATGCTGGGGAGAGAAAGGAGGGGAGGAGGCAGGGACATAGATCTGACTGATGGCTCCTGTCACAAAAATTCTTAAGGCATTTATCACAAGTACACTTCTCTGGGAAGTATGGACTCAGCAGAGTACTCCTTCACAGTAGATGTAAACAGTGGAAGGAACATGATACAGGCACCATCTTTCTCTAGTCCCCATTGACAGGCCCCAGCTTCCCATGGAGACTTGGAGAATGTAAAGGACAGAGCTTGTTGACTTGGACCCTTTTATACCTCCTCCCCTATGTCTTGAACAGCATCTCAGCTCACCTACTAATACTCAGCCATGAAGCAGGTATTTCGAGAGATGGAGACAAGGATGTCAGAGGGTTGGGCAGTTTAAACACATCTTGGAGAGGACATGGACAGAACCATAGAAAGTTGAGCCCTAGAAGAGCTCTGGGGGCGGGGTGCACTCCAGGGAGAAATGAGAGCATTGCTTCAGACAACAGGGTGAGGTAAGGCTCCTTGCTGGTCAGGACTCTTCTTGCAATAGGATATACCTCTATAGGAAGTCAACTTATGTCACTTTAAGGCCTGTTTGTGACATCAGGAGTGGGGGCAGATTATGGGAGAATAACGTATAATTCACTGATTTTCTATTAATTGACCCAACTAACAAAGTATCCACCCTCTCAGGCATTATCTAGGTATTCTCTCAGCATCTATTCAGTAATCCACTTACATGCCCATCCATTTACCCATCATTCATCCATCACCAATGTGTCCCTCAAAAAACACATCCCTTCACCCATCTACTCACCATTCACTTGTCTATTTGTTTATCTGCCAATCCATCCACTCATCAATTTTTCATCTGCCCACCTATGATCAATCCAACCACCCATCATCCACTCACTCATCCCTCCACCATCCATCCGTGTATCTACACATCCGTTCATCCATTCATTTACCTATCCACATACCCATATTTATCCATGCATCCATCCATCCATCTACTTCTCACCCATCCATTATCTATTCATTCATGCATCCGTCACCAGTCCTTACCAAGTGCTTATTCCATACACATGCTAGGCTTGCAACATAACTATGAATCAGATTGACAGGAACTTCTCAAACTGGACAGCAAGAATCTCCCAACAGATGTTTTGCATGCAAAAGGGGCGATTCAGTGTGTCATGGAGTTTCCTGGTCTCGCTTGAGCACAGCAAACTCGGCTCCCATCTGGTCTACAAGTCAAAGTTAACCAGAGATCATTCTACTGCCAAGTAGGTTTTCAACCACCATGTTCAAATATAACTGGGAAAATATATGAGACCACCCACAAGCCCTTAATGATTTTCTAAACATGAGCTCAGAGTGATTTATTCTATTTAGACACATCCTGCCTCTTAGATAAACACATCAAAAGGAGCTCAGGTGTCCCTCCATATACCTCAATCCCATATCTTTGTCACTTGGTAATATTTTATTTCTGGATTGCAGAAATATTTATTCACTGGCTGGAAGTCCACTGAGCCGCAGTCCCTATTCCTGAGCCGGCTGCTCTTGCAGTGAAGGATGCCCTTGTCTAGAGCCCACACCTGCTCTCACTTCCCTGCTGGAGGCATCACTGGCTGCCAGCACTTCCCTCTTCTCTTCCATCTCCATCTGGAGTTGGTCTCATCTCCTCTCCTTTACACAGGGCTGAGGATTGAACCCAGGGCCTTGTGCATCCTAGACAAGCACTCTACAACTGAGCCATACCTCTACCCTGAGAAGCCAGGTTCCTGTAACACTGGTGGAGTCCCTGTGTATGCTGGATAAGTGTGGAACTTGGTTAAGAAGCATCTGTAGGGGTGGGGATAAGGGGACTGGCTGGGCCTACCCAAATGCCAAGGGATTCGCTCCAACCTGCCAGCTTGCATCAAGAGACTTAGAATCACAACAGAAAAACAACTTTTTACTTACACATGGAATTTCCAGGAGCTCATGAATATTTAATCCATAAAACGTTACATTCACGAATATGGCAGATGACCACCAGCTGTCTCATGTAGGGAAAGAAATGAATACTGGTGACTGTGTGGAGGCCATGTCACCCACAGGCTTCTGTACTGCAAAGGTCTTAGTCCTTGGAATAAGCCTAGAGCTGTGAAGGCTGAGGCTTTCTCAAGTACTGTCTTCTGCCTCAGAGCCCAGACTGAGGTGTGTCACTGAGGTACCACCCATCAGTCCTGTCATATCTATTCTAGTTTCCTTTACATTGCTGTGATGAAGTACTCTGACCATGAGAAACTAAGGGAGGGAAATGTTCATTTCATCGTATCCTCCCCTCATGGCGGGAAGACGCTGCTGCAGTAACTGGAGGCAGGAGAGTCGAACAGAAAGCGCTGCTTGCTTGCTGGTTCTCTTACAGGCTTATACTCAGCTAGCTTTCTTGTATAGTCCAGCAATACCTACCCAGGTATTGTGCCACCTACAGTGGACTGGGCCCTCCTACATCAATTAATAATTAAGACAATCCCCCACACACATGCCCATAGGCCAGGCTGATCTAAATGTCATAAATAATTCTTTTTGCTCCTTTTGCTTTGGCCCCCAGGACACTCAGGACACCCCTGCCACTGACTTCAACACAGTAGAAACTAACCTCTCCACATCTTTCTCGTGCTAATTAGCATTGTGTAAGAAAGAAAATCATGATCATTTCTGTGAGTCAGATTTTGGGTCTGTGTAGATCGCCATGACATCACTGCTATTGTAGAGGTGAATGATCACCTTGACATGGAGTTATTGCCTGTCCCTACCCCAACCAAAAAAAAAATTAAAAAGTCCAAAATCATTAGGGAGAGGAAGTCCTGTAGGTGGTAGATATAGTGAGTAAAGCCTTGGTTAGTGACAATGGCTTAATACCTTAAGTCCTCATCTCTGAAATAAGGTAATTATGTGTGAAGGTGTTTCTGTGAATTGCACAAAGCCATGTAAGTAGGTTATATAAGCATTCCATAAATGCAGCCATAAAGGCTGGACACCACTGTCACGATATCATTTCAATCCCCCACTTGAACAAACAGCAGTGAGAATGTGTGGAGTTTTTCCCTGGGACTGCTTCCCATAGTTCCTCACCTTGGTTGTCAGCCTGAATGGGACAGGTTGTGAGAGCTAGCAGTTTCTCTGCTACTGTGAATGAAAGAGAGTATAGTTCACTTAGAATGCTGTTATTTAAGCAGCGCTCTCAGTGGTGAATAAACAGGGCTAGTTAAAACACTAGCCTCAAGTTGTGGCCCTGAGTGCAGCAAGAATTAGGTTAGTGGGCTAACTGAACAGGGTCAGCTTCAAGGGCCAGTGTCTTAGCTAGGGTTTCCATTGCTGTGAAGAGACAGTGTGACCACAGCAATTCTTATAAAGAAAAACATTTAAGTGGGGCTGGCTTACAGTTTCAGAGTTTAGTCCATTATCATGGAGGAAGCACGATGGCGTGCAGACAGACACAGTGCTGGAGAAGAAGCTGAGAGTTCTACATCTTGATGCACAGGTAACAGGAAGTGAACTGAGTCCCACACTGGGTGCAGCTTGAGCACATGAGACCTCAAACCCCACCCCCTAGAGTGACATTCTTCCCCAAATAAAGGCACCCTACTCCAGCAGGGCCATACCTCCTATTGGTGTCATTCCCTGTAAACCAAGCATTCAAATACATGGGTCTATGGGGGCAATACCTATTCAAATAACCTCAGCCTGAGAGGCATTCCAAATCTCCTGGGGTTGGCTACTGCCTGGAATTCAGTGGAGTAAAGCCTGGACCTCTTAGGCTGACACAGCCTTTACTTCTGTGCAAAGAGATGTGAGCTTACTGAGAACTGAAAACAAGGGCAGCCTGGGGAGTCAGCAGTTTTCCCTAGGCCTCATGCTTTGTAGTCATCAGCAGAGGAAGTAAATGAGCTTACTATCTCGAAGCATTTGCGTACAACCTCTGACTGTCCTTTGAGTGAACGCTATGCAGACACCCACCAATCATAAAGAAGGAAACTGTAAAACTGCAACCACAACTGAAAAATCCTACTAGAAACATCACCAACTGTATGTTGCAGTAGAAACTGATTTTTTTTTTTTTACAGCCTTTGTTCAAACCATGTCCTAAAGAACTGGACAAGTAACATCTCCTATGGCATAAAAAGTAAAAATCCATAGTTACTATATTATCTAAAATGTTCAGCGGTCAACAAACACAGAAAGCAAAGGAAACAGGAAAATATGAGTTGTAGTCAGAAAATATCAAATAAAAATAAAACAAAAAGCAGCCAATAAACGCTGCCTGTGAGTATTCTCAGATGTATTGATGTGTATGTATGTGTGTCTGTGTGTAAGTAAGCAGATGTGGTGCCCATGGAGGCCAGAAGGTGGACTGGATCCCCTGAAGTCACAGGTACCTGTGAACCACCTGATGTGCATCCTGGGAACTGAACTGGTCCTTTGCAAGTGCTGCACATCATCTAGCTCTTCAGTCCCTTCACTTCTCCCCCTAGCTTCTTTAAAATACTTAAGGTTGTATAGTTATTAAATTATAATGCCATTTTAATATGTTCACATCATGTACAGATGCAGTATATATGGTGATAAAAGCACAAAACATGGGGAAGATGCATTAGATCAAAGACTCCTGGATGGAATTGCTACTGTTCTGAAATAGATTGTGGTACAGAAAGAGACATGTATAGCCTTCAGATCAATTACTAATAGAATTTTTAAAAATCCCGGAAGAATACAGGCAATAAATTAAATATATTTACTTTATGGCAAAGAGGTAAAGAGGAATATATGGACAAAAGAGACATGAGAAAAAAGAAAAATACATTAAAATGCCCCTTGTACTATTCCATTATTTATAGTTTTAATAGTTTGTGTTTGTAAAAATATATGGATGGATGGAGAGTGCCATAGTAATGAAAAGGCAAGGCCAACTATACACTGATCACAAGAAACACATTTTATTTAGATTTGAAAAACAAACAGACGAAAGTAAAAGAACCGGAGAAGAAATACCATGCAAGTAGTTGACATATTTTTTTGTCATTGTTCTGTTTTGTTTTGTTTTCAAGACAGAGTTTCTCTGTGTAACAGCCCTGGCTGTCCTGGAACTTGCTCTGTAGACTAGGCTGGACTAGAACACAGAAGAGATTCGCCTACTTCTCCCTCGTGAGTGCTGAGATTAAAGGCATGGAACACAGTAGCTGGCATGTTTGGTTTTTTTCAATTCTTACTTAGTTAATCCATTCTCTGTGTGTGTGTGTGTATACATACACACGCCACAGCACGCATGTGGAGGTCAGAGGACGAGCTGAGGGAATAGGTCCTCTTCCTCCACCATGTGCTCCTAGGAGTATATGACTCAGACTGTCAGGCTTGGTGGCCAAGAACAGTGGGCCATCTCACTGGCTTTAATTGGCATACTTATGTTAATTTCAGACAAAGTGTAATTTAAAGCAAGAAATATTATTGGAGACAAGGACATTTCCTAGTGTCCAATGGGTATATCAGGAAGATGTAATTGCTGGGTGCATGTACCAAGCAATGGGCGTGAAAGAGAGAGAATACAATCAGAATTGAAAAGTCACTGGGATTTCAATGCCCCAGATCTAGAGACTCACACTAGCAACCAGTTTGCCATAAATTGATACATAAAGAACACTTTACCTATGGAAGATGCAGTTCTATCCAAGCACATATGGGACACTCTTTAGTACGTGTAGGTCACAGCATGAGCAGCAATAAATTCAGAAAGTCTGAACTGTACAAAATGTGTTCTTTGGCAATAGTGTAGTTAAAGTGGACACCCACAGTAGAAAGTCCCACCATCTCTTCCAACACCTGCACACCTTTACACATGCGGAGGAATTATAGCTCCCATGGTGGCTGGCTCTGCTGTACTGACCTGGAACAGGACTCTGAGACATCTGAGTCTGGAACACATTGAAGCTGCTAGAACTTTGTCTCCTTATCCAGAGAAGTATCTCCAGTAAGCACACACAGGTTAGCGGAATGCTGCAGGTAATAATTGAGAACTAGGCCAGCTCAAGTTACAGAGCAAGATCAGAAGTCATGGGTTCAAATCTTGCCTCTGCCTCTGGTTGGTGGTGGCCACTGAGCTCCTTGAACCTCTTGCCTCATCTGTAAAATTGGAGCCCGTGTCCTCTGAGGTAAGTTAAACAAAACACATTGTCTAACAGGATGCCTGCTTGTAACAGGTGCTCCATATAAGGAGTTAATCCTTAACATCCTAAAGATATTCCTAGATGCAGCTCTAAATGTGAATGGTCATCAGGCATAGTGGTGCATGCTTTTAGTCCCAGCAATCAGGAGGCAGAGGCAAGTGGATCTCTGAGTTTGAGGCCAGCCTGATCTACAGAGTGAGTTACAGGACTGGTAGGGCTACACAGAGAAACCCTGTCTTGAAAAAAAATCAACTTCAGCAAAACCAAACAAAAATAATTGTGAAGGGCAAAGCTCTAACACCTGAAGAGGAAGATCCACCAATATCTTCATGACTTCAGATCCCTTAAGTAGGACACAAAAGGTTCTAACAATGAAAAATGCACACTGGGTCTGTTTTTAAGTAAAGACTCTGATGATGAGAGCTTGGGCTGATAGTGGAAGGGGTAGGGTGGTGAGTGGGTTGAAGGATTGCCCAGGACCTGAGATGTGAACAGGGTCAAGGTCAAACACATCCTATCATTAAGAATGTGTCTCCACTGCAGAGCACATCTCTGGGCTGTTTGTCTACTGGTTAATAGACCCCAGACCAAAACAATCCTTCTTCTCGTCTTCACAGAACCATCCTTTCTCTCTGATTAGCTTTTCACCCTAACAGGCTTGTTCTTCTCTAGATACACAAGCGATTAGTCATGCCACCCATTTCAGCAGCTCAATGTCAAACAGCGCTAACAGCCAGACACATCTGGGATGGAACACGAAAATCAATTTTAAAGCTAGGCCTCATGTTCACGGACACAACCCAAGACAGCCTTTCTTCAATGATAAGCAAAAGCTCCACAGGAATCCTTTTCAGATGGAAATATGCAGTCCTCAGCACAGCTGACAGGAAGTGTGTGCGGTTGCCCAGAGTGCCTTTGGATGATGGCTCACAACACCAATGCCTCTGATACCTCCCACTACGTGTCTCAGTTTGACTGGGTAGCTTTAGGACCCCACTCCTGCAGCTGAAAGACATGTTCCTGCTTTCTAATTCAAACTGACAAACAGACCCTGGTGGTGATATATATTTAAAAAAAGTGGTCCGGAATATCAGAGCACAGAGTCACCCACAGCCAAGCCCTGTACATCAGGAAGTGGGGACCCATACCTTTAATCTATCACTCCAAGGCCTGCCAAGCAGTGGTAGCACCCACCTTTAATCCCAGCACTAGGAAAGCTGATTCAGGAATTGAAATATCTGGACAGGGAAAGAAATATTAAGAGAAGGCAGAACTTCTTCCTTTTGCCTGCTTGTCCAGTCAGTCTGAGGACTCATGGAGATAGGATCTACCCCTTTGGCCTGAGGAAATGGCTGGGTGAGAATTGGCTGTGGTTTGTTCCCTATCTCTCTGATATTTCAGCTTTTCCCCAATATCTGGTTTTAATAAATATTTATTTATTTAATAAATAAATAAAAATATTGGTTTTAGAACGCCAAATAGAATTTGTGCAATAGACCCTCGTTTGGGTTCTATTTGTCTTTGCACTCATTTAGAGCAAAGCCAATATCAAGTGAGAAGTGGGTAGGTGCTATGTGATTTCTTGGTTCCAAATGCACTTTATCAACTTGCCACACCCATAGCACTGTGTGAAGACAACTGTGTACAGCTGGGTCTTTCATTTCTTAAATCCCAGTTTAGGAGCTAAGGGAACAAACCCTGACATGGGAACGAAAGCTAAACATTTGCTCACCAGGCTGGGAGCCCTAGTTTCCCCTTCCGCTGAAGCCCAGTATTTTTACTTAATGTTCAGTATAATTTATATTTTAAAAGAACTGAACACCTACCAGGTTTCTGGAGATTCAAATTCGGCTGTAAATTATGCACTGTCTGGGCCAGCGATAGTCATGTTGTTTTAGATAATTGGATTTTACGCTTGGCGGACAGGCCTGCACATCACTACTCCAGGTATAAGTGATCATCTCACCCCTCCAAACACCACTGTCCCCATTGTTGGTAGTGTGCTACTGACATACTGTGTATGTGTATGGTCACAAGTCTTCTAATGTCCTTACAATGTCAGGATAATTGTACATATTTTAAAGTATTGGAGATCCCTCTTTACCTTGAGAAGTGGGAAATTTCTGAAAAAGCTTAAATTATTTCATGAATGTTCTCTTAAATGTTACATACATGTATTTACTGAAATCTGAAACTCCAGTAGCAAGTGATAAAGCCTGTTCCACAGCACTGCTATGAGACTGGAAGTTCCCAGCATGGCTTTCAAATTTGTACAATTTTTTCTTTTTTATCACAACAGTGATAAAATCCTCTGCTCTTAGGAAGTACAAGATGTTTCATAACCTCATGTTCAGTTAAATTTCCATACGCTAAATAATTACACATATAAAATTTAACCCACATTTCATGTATTAAAAAGTAGGCATGCTTTTAACCCAAAGATACTATAACGAAAACCAGAGGCAATCCCCAGGTAGGAAGATTTTTTGCAATTATATGTCCAGCTGAGGAGTTATTCACAATATATAAAGAGGGCCTAGACATCAGTGATGGAAGCACACCACAGAAAAATAGGCAAAAGACTTGAGAGGTCCTTTAACAAGACAGTGTTCAAAGTACTCTACTAAGTCACTGGATATTCAAACTGAAATCACCATGTCCTATCTGTTTGCTTGATGGCTAAGATGGAAATCTTTGAGGGCATCCACTGTTTTCAGGGTATACAGAGATCAGAAAGCTTGGGTCTGCTGGTGAGAGGCCAGCTGGGAATAGCTACTTTGGAAGTATTTAGATTTTACCTATGAAAGATAAATATATGTATATCTTACTGTCCAAGTTCCCATTCCTAGGTGGGATGCCTTTCTTTATGTTCACTGGAACTGGACAGTATAGCATGATGGACATGGACAGCTAATTAAAATGTAAAGATCCAGCTCCTTAGTTGCACTGGCTACATTCTGAATGCTCACTAGCTACTTGTGGTTTGGGCTATTTATACTGGACAATGAAGACAGAGAACATTTTCATTACTGAAGAACCTTCCCTTGAAAATAACTGTACTAGACAACCCCAGAATGGCTGTTCACTCATCATCTCAAACTTGAGAATACACAAATGCCCATCAGAATAGAACAGATAAATTGCTTATGGTATATTTACACAAAGGAATACTACATGATGGTATGAATACATGATCTAAAATTATACTCAATAAGGAAGGTAAAGTGTTCAACACAATAATGAACAAACGAACATAGTGTGTGATCCCAGTGAAGTTTGACACATGAGCAACACTAGCAACACTAGCACAGGATGGCGAGGGGAGCTGCACACGGAGGAGTTCTGGGTACAGGTTAGACCGTGCTTCCCAGAAGGAGCACGCTCAGCTTGTGAGAATTCTTTGAGCTGTACCCTGGTGATGGTGCACCTTTCTGTATGCACATCTGAGTCAGTGGAGTGCTGGTAAACCAGCCTTCAGAGAAGAAAAACAGGGAAGAGAGAAGAGGGAGGGGAGGACAGAAAGGAAGGAGGAAGGAAGGGAAGAGGAAAGTGTGAAGGCAGAGAGATAAAAGGAAACTGGAAGGAAAAGGGTCTCAGATTTTCATGAAGTAACTACTCCCACCATGGTGACTTTAAGCAGCCAATAGTTTGCTCATTTGCTCATGAAAACCCTAAACATTTCCAATTACTGGCTTTTGTTGGCTGATATTTCTGACTAAGAAGGAAGGAAAGAAAGAAAGAAAGAAAGAAAGAAAGAAAGAGAGGAACATCCCTAGACTGAGCAGGTTAGGAGAGGCTCAGTGCTCTATCCAAACGTGGATGGATACTCTGGTGGTACCCAAAGCCTGATGTGGGATGTGGGCCACTCCGGCCAGGAGCTGAAGGTAGGCTTCTCTGGCTGTCCCTGATCTCCCAAGAGAGGAGGTGGTGTG